>PVJH01031767.1:0-23409 GCA_004026705.1 Nesogale talazaci
CACACACACACACACACCACCGAGGCTCTCACAGTTTAGGAAGCTAGCAATAGGATTCAGGTGAAGGTTCCAGAAAAAGGCCTTCTTTGGGTCTGCCTGGAGGAAGGACCTGTTTCTTTGAGCGTCAGTGGCTTCATGTCTCTCTTCCCTCAACTCTGCTCAATAACCTTGGTTCATCTATTTCAAAAGAGATCGACTCAAAATACACCTTGTGTGAGCTGAGCCCCGGCGGCGTAGTGGTTGTGCGTGGGACTGCGTTGGAGGTTCAAATGCAACAGCAGCTCTCCAGGAGCAAGGCTGGGCCTTCCTACTCCCACCACCAGATGGCAGTAATGCCCACCCCCCAAAAAATACACCTTGTGTTAGTCCGGGTAGACTAGAGAAACAAACAGGGAGACTCAGATGTGTATAGGAGAGAACTTCACATCAAAAAGTAATTTGTACATTAAGAAAACATGCCAGCCCGGTCCAAAGCAAGTCCATATGTCTGATATTACCCCATCTGTCAATACTAGTCCATAAATTCCTCTTTAGATCCACACAGTCATGCAATGACACTGACTACAGGAAGATCACAGGCTAGTGAATGGAAAGTCTTACGGATCCTATGGTGATGGAAATATCTCAGTGCCGGCAGTTCCCGGGCTCTGGTTCCAAGAGTGTAGCTCCATGAGGCTTGTCAACAAAAATATGAAGCAGAGAGTGAGTGTCCCGCCTCCGAGGAAGAAGACGGGAGTTCCCATAATTCTCAGGAGAAGGCCATGCCCACACGTTGGTCACCACCTGACCGACAGGCTAGACTCCACCCCTTTGTAAATTGCCGCACCTGCCTTCAAAACCAAACTACCTACCATTCAGGCGATTCCAGCTCACAGCAATCCAATGACAGGGTAGAATGACCCTTGAGAGTTCCCGAGACCACAAGTTTTTATGTGAGTAAAAAAAATTCCCATCTTTTACCTGAGAGTGACTGGGAGTTTCCAACTGCTGACCTTGGGATGAGCAGGCCAATGTGTGACCTACTACAGTCCCAGGGCTCCTACTTTATGGGATATAATGAGGCTTTTCCCCAGGTTGGCTCACCTGAGTTCATGGCAAACCTAAGGCTGCTTGCTACGCATGGTAAACGACTGTACACTTGGAGGTCATTGTAAACAGGTCAGAGGTTATTCTCCCTGGGGGTGGTCAACCATCTACAGCAGTGACTCTCAACCTTCCTATGGCTGCAAACCTTGAATACAGTTCCTCATGGTGTGGCAACCACCTCTACCCCAACTATACGCGTATCTTCGTTGCTACTTCGTAACTACAATTTTGCTACTGTCATGAATCAAGCGACCCCTGTGAAAGGGCCATTGGAGCCACAGGTTGAGAACCACTAATCTAAAGCGATCAGCCTGTGCAGTCTTTCCCACCCTAGGTAGGGCCCACTCCCTTCTGATAAATATAGTAGATTGTTTCCCTGCAGGAGAACCCAGGGAGGTCAAGCCCACTCAAGAGTGGTCAAAGTTAGGCCGCCATATTGAGTGTGGGGTCTGCCCCTCTTGTCACACACGTACCCCTCACTCATCGCCTTCCTTTCACACGTATGTCTCTTGTACAACCCTTCCTGTTATGTGCATGGTTACCTGTAATCACTCCCCCCAATATATATAAGCCTTGGTTAGAAATAAACTCTCTCTCCTGGCCTCTTGCCTCCCACCTCACATGTAGCACTAAGAGAAGCTGAGGTGAGCATGCTAGCAGGAAATGTGTCTGACTTTTCCATTTTACTCCTTTTCCTATTCTCTAGGACTTTACTATAATCTTTACATATCACAACCATACGATTGCACCAACCGGACCGTGATAGCTGTGAGGGCCTGGTTGTCCTTCACACTACACCTATACTAATCCTATCTCATTAACCCAGCAAAGACAATCCATTCCCACCTAGGATTATAACCACAGGCCAGAGGTTGGGATAGACAGTGCCTATTTAAGGGGACATAATTCAGTACATCACAACTATGAATTCCGTATATGCACAGATTATCTTTAGAACACAGATGAGCATATGAGGCATTACAAGATGAACATGGTGGTGGTTGAACAGGATGAATATTTCATGTCACTGAATTGTACTGTTGAAAAGACAAATGCTTTGTTACCGATAGATAAAGGCAAATAAACAGACACTACTAACAGGGTTCCAGTTGATAAACTCACAAGTTTATTCGAAACACAACATGTTCAGACAAGTTTCTATGATCAGTGGATGACTGCAGACAAGAACTTTCAGTAATATACTTGTCTTAATCATGTGAGGATACCCTTAATTCAAGGCAGAGAATTCAGTTAATGATGTGGGCTATGAGCAAGACTGTAGCCATTTTGCCAGGGTCAGCTATGCTTAAGGACACACAGTTTTGTTACACATTTTCTACTGTATAATGGATTTGACTGTTTCCTAGGGTTAAACGAGAATTTGGAATGTTAATCATGATTTGAACCCTGTTTGGAGTCTAACACCACCAGTTTGTTTGGTCATTGTTTACGACTGAGAAAGAGGAGTTAGTTGAAAAGTAGACATCAAACTAATGAATTATAGAAATTTTTAAATGTACTCACTGGGTTTTGTGAACTATATTTTATGGCTTTTTCTAAGTTGTCATGCATCTGAAGAAAACGGCCCACCTGCATGTAACATCTGATTAATATTAGGATAAAATTAGTATAAATATCATTTGAAACTTTGGAAAATTCAAGCACTCACCAATCAGCCTTTGTTGCTGTCAATATTCTGTTAGCTAGCTTCTGAAGCAATGATTTACCCTCCTTCTCTGATCTATTGGTTATGAATTGGGCTTGATCATTCCAGATCACAGATCTAACATTTGGGGAAAGAATGGTGTCTGGTTTTTCAGATCTGAAAGAGGTGAAATCCTGATAGGTTTTCTCAAAGGACACAAGATGATCAAAAGGGTTTATTAGGAAGACGTTTTCAGAAAATTGACAACTGCAACGACGAGGAAAAAGCCAGGAGAGTCGGGCTGAGAAATTGCTTTCCATGCCCATAGTACACCTGCTCATTTCATGAAGAACGCTTACTCCCACAACCACCAGAGGGCAGTGATGCTCCCCCCCCAAAAAAACAAAACAAAACAAAACAAAAAAAGAAAGCTTACTCAGGGGCTGAGCCCCGGTGGCGTAGTGGTTGTGCGCGGGACTGCGGCCCACTGGGTTGGAGGTTCAAATCCACCAGCAAGGCTGGGCTTCCTACTCCCACCACGAGAGGGCAGTGATGCCCCCAAAACCAAAAACAAACAAACAAACAAACCAAAAACCGAAAGCTTACTCCATCCACCCCACAGCCGTGTTCCTGCCCCTTCAGACTTCTCTTTGTCCACCCCCCCACCTCCCCGCCAACTCCCAGAACATGTCAAAGGAGCACGATTTGAGTTCTTCAGAAACTCAAGCCTCTGTTGTGATGCAGGATGAGTGGAAGAGCAGAGAGTTCTTCTGGGAAGCGTTAACCTCAAAACCCCGCTGCCCTGTCATTGATTCTCACTCAAAGAGCACCTACGAGACGGGGTAGGACTGTCCTTGCAAGTTTCCAAAACGATAACTCTTCAAGGGCGTAGTAGAAAGCCTCGTCTTTCGCCCTTGGAGCGGCTAGGGGTTTTGAACTGCTGACCTTATGGTTAGCAGCCTCAGGAGTGACAAATAAGCCACCAAGGCTCCTTTGGGTGTTATGACACACACACACACACACAATTTTAAAGCACATAATAATTTCCAATTTTAAAAGTCCAACTCCTAAGTCTATGCACCAAGCAATCCCAGAGGAACTGCATCCTGCTACCTGCAGGATTGGATTCAACTCCTGCTCACATGGCCAGGGAATTGCAAGGGGCGAGAAGGGTTAGTGCTTCACCCTTCCCCAACTTTTCCTCATTTACTCTCTCTTCACAGGGACCGCAGTCTCTGGTCTATTAATTACTTCAGGGTACACCTCCTCCCCACCCCACCCCACCCCAACTAGATTAAGTCATCGTTGTCCATCTCCACGTGACTCCTCCAGTCCCAGGGCTCTGGATCCATTAGTATAGTACATCTGGCTTGTCAGCAGGAAAAGCGAGACAGAGAGCATCTCCTGCCTCTGGGGAAGAATACAGGAGTTCTCAGAATCCTCAGGAGAAGGCCACGCCCCCACGGAGACCTCATTGGCTACACCCCTTCCCAAGTTGACAGGAGATCGTAGAACTGCCACAGTGACGAAGGCATCACGAAGAACTGATTCCTTTGAATTACACTGTTGGTGAAGAGTAATGAAAGCACCATGGAACTGCCAGAAGAACAAATACACTAGTCTTGGAAGAAATACAACCAGAAGGCTTAGGAGTGGGCACCTCTGGCACTTTGAACCTGTTTTCAGGAGAGATCAGTCCCTGGAAAACACCTCACGTGTGGTAAAGTGGGTGGTCAGTGAAAAAGAGGACGCTCATCGTGGAAATGGAGTGACACAGTGACTGTGACAATGAGTCCGGTCATGACAGTGATTGTGACCTTGTACTGGACCGGGCCTGCTGTACACAGGGGTCACTGTGAGTTGGAGCCAACTCCATGACACCCATCACCAACAACAGTACAGAAGCTTCAGTTCTGAGCTATGAAAGCCTAGGAGCCATGTGCAGAGTCCCCACATGGGTCATGCCTTCCTTGAATTCCTTTTGATCATTGACCAGGGTTGTGAATAGTCTTGCTCTCAAGCAGAATGCATTGGGAAGCAGATTTCCTCCACTTTATCCAGTTAGCCCAGGGAGGGGCAGTCCCCCTTAGGGACTTGCCTGATGTTCACAATACTGGGGGTGGGGGGAAGGGTGTCATATAGCCCTGAGGCATGCCCTACCAATCATGCCCTGACTACATTGATCAGAAGGAACCAACTTAAAAGCTCTTCTAACATAATGTACATGTCTCAATTATGGTTCTGTTCTCACTTCTGTCATCATACCTGTAACTGTGATGCACTGTACCACCACCCATCATGATTTGGTGACAGCCTCCTTTATGTGGCTGTAAGTCCTCATGCCAATTGTCTCCCCCTTCCAGATGATGTGTCTTTTTTCTGTGTAATGTCCTGGTCCTGTTTGAAACTTAGTAAATGTTCTCCTGAACTGGTGTTTAAGATCTGGGGTTCCTTGTTGCCCCCCCCCCAAACAGCACCATGCCAGGCAGTTCCACCATGATGGCATTCATGCCGCAGGTATGTAGGAAGTGGTCATAGGTTAAATCGTGTCCGCTCAAAACATGTGTTCACCGGGCTGGGTTGTGATTCTCTGGTTTGGCAGCTATCCAATGAGGTGATGTGGCCATTATGTAATGATCCCTTGTAAGAGGATTAAGGGAAGATGCGGCACCCTGGACAAGTGCCACTAAGCTCTTTGGTTCCACAAAAAAGTGGAAGACACTGTCCCCTCCACCCCACACATCCACACACATACCCTGCCAGCAAGCCTGCCCAAAGACACTCAGCTCTCTCACTTAGTGGGCCAGAAAACTCACGCTGACATTGCCTGCCAGCCTCCTGGTTCTGCTGCTGCTGCTGCTTCTCGGCCACTGCTTCTTGCATCTCTTGCTGCCTTTTAAAATTACAGTTTGCTCTGTCTCTTTGCCTAGCAAGTCCTCAAGGCAGGGACTCTGAGCCCAAATGGGGTGCTCCAGCCCTGGCTCTTCTTTCTGGGTCCCTTTCCCCTTCCCCCTACCTCTTCCCCCCCATGCCCCTCCTCCCTGCTAGGCTAGCTAATTTGAAGTTTAACTGTAATAGCAAAGCTAACCAATCCCGCTTTTCTGCTTCTACATCCCTTATTTGCTCGGTCCCACTCCCACAAGGGTGTGATGCACCCTATTTACATTGTCTCTGGACTGTCCAATCTCCTTGGTGGACCCAAACACCTTATTTGCACAGTAAGTAGTTTGTTAAACATCAAAAGGAGCTACATTAAGGAATTCATTCATTGCACAGCCATCGGACAGGGAAGGAAAAGTGGAATCGCTGGGCTAAGTGGTGTTCTGTGATGAAATTTCTTACATCAGTGATGTGAAATAAAAAAAATATATATGAATCGTTGAGTGGAAAATTTATCTGCTCTGTAAGTCTTCACCTAATTCACAAGAGTTTAAAACTACAAAAAAAAAATATGAACCAAAGGAAAGCTGGATTGGAAAGCACATTTCATTTTTAAAAAATCATTTTATTGGGGGCTCATACACCTCCCATCACGATCCATCCATCCATCCATGTATGCAAACACATTTGTACACTTGTTGCCATCATCATTCTGAAAACATTTTCTTTCTACCTAAGCCCCTGGTATCAGCTCTTCGTATTTCCCCTTCCTCCTCCCCTCCCCATGAACACTCAATAATTTATAAATTATCATTATTTTGTCATGTCCTACACTGTCCAATGTCTCCCTTTGCCTACTTCCCTGTTGTCTATACCGAAGGGAGGAGGTTATATGTAGATCCTTGTAATTGGTTCCCCCTTTCTACTCCACCTTCCCTCCACCCTCCTGGTATCGCCCCTCTCAACACTGGCTCTGAAGGGATCATCTGTCCTGGATTCCCATGTTCCCGGTTCTAATCTGTACCAGTGTACATCCCCTGGTCTGGCCAGATTTGTAAGGTAAAATTGGGATCATGCTAGTGGAAGGGGGTGGGAGTGGGGAGGAAGCATTTAAGAACTAGAGGAAAGTTGCCTATTTCATTGTCGCTACACTGTACCCTGACTGGCTCGTCTCTTCCCCATGACCCTTCTGTAAGGGGACGTCGCTTCACCCACGTTTCATTCTTTCAGCATCCATTGCAGTGTTCATGGACTCACCAAATATTCCATGGGTGGCACTCTTGTCTACCTCAGTCCTCAGCTCACGCTCCAATTCTCTTCCCTGACCCCTTCTCCCTTTGTCCCACTGTCTCTCCACAGCCTCATCAGAGCCTCCTGCTCTCCGGGTGAACGCACCAATCAAGACACTGTCTTGTTGAATGTTGCAAGGAGAGATTAAGGTGGTGGGGAAGAGGCAACATGCAGAAATCGTAATGCTCTGACTCGGAAAGGTTCAAACCTAACGACTCGTGGTCCTGAAACCTCCTTGAAACGTTGTGTGCACATTGTTGTTGTTAGGTTCTGTCAAGTTGGTCCCTGCTCTTCGCAACCCCAGGGACCACCGAAGAAAGCACTGCCCAGCCTCGCGCCATGTGCACAGCTGTTACGTGGGAGCCAATGCCACAGTCACCACCTCAGTCTGTTTACTTGAAGATTTTCCTCTTCTGCGGTGCCCTTCTAC
This sequence comes from Nesogale talazaci, assembly GCA_004026705.1. Lineage (NCBI taxonomy): Eukaryota > Metazoa > Chordata > Mammalia > Afrosoricida > Tenrecidae > Nesogale > Nesogale talazaci. Next base: position 7,332 of record PVJH01031767.1, read on the forward strand.
GGTACCAAGCATGAGGTTCTTGTCCAGGGACTGTTGTTGTTCTCGTTGCTGTTGGGGGCTATAGAGTCATTCCAGACCCGCAGCAACCCTGTGCACCATAGAATGAGACACTGCCCCGGCTTGCACTGTCTTCACCACGCTCCCTATGCTGGCACCCACGGTGCAGCCCCTGTGTCAGTCCATGTCGTGGAGGGCCTTCCTCTCTCTCACTGCCCCTCTCCTTTAACAAGCAGGAGGTCCTTCTCTAGGGACTGGATCCTCCCAACAACGGATACGAAGTATATAGGATGAGTTCTTGCCATCCTTGCCTCTAAGGAGCACTCTGGCTTGGACATCTACCATGACAGATTTATTTGTCTTGGAAGGGACTGGTCTCTCCTGATAATATGTCTGTTAGGCTGGGTTCTCCAGAAGCGGGGCGGGGGGTGGCAGACAAGCAGGACATTTATATAGGTATAAAAGACATTTATATCAAGAAGAAATGTATATCCAAGAAACAGCCCGCACAGCCAAAGAGTGGGCAAACCCAATCCAAGTATGGGTCCAATGATAGCTGGAGACCCTTCCCAACTCGTAGCTGGCAACTGATGTCTTAAGAAACTGAATCAGGAGGTGGGAAGACCGCAGGCTGGTTGAGGCAGAGTTGAGCAGACCCAAGGCAGACTGCTGACATTTGCATTTGCAGACCACACCGTGATGACCAGCACAAGTCGGAGGAAGCCAGATGCAAGAATCAGGCCAGCTGGGAGAAGAGAGGAAGTCTCCCCTTTACAGATGTCAAACGGGCCACACCTCAAGAAGATGCCCTTAGGCTGTCACCTTTGTGAAAAGTTACCCGCTACTCATCTTACAGGCGCAACCAAGTTGGCACACAACAATCTATCACAATGTCCCAAGTATGTGAGACACAATGTCCCAAGTATGTGAGACACAATATCCCCATCCTCACTTCTCAGAAGCGTTCTGGTTATGCATCTTCCAAGACAGATCAGTTTGTTCTTCTGGACATCCATGGTACTCTTATTATTTTTTACCAGCACCACAATTAAAATGCATCCTCTTTCTTTGGTCTTCTTTACTCAGTGTTCAACTTTCACATGCACGTGAGGCAATTAAAAATAGTATGGCTTTATATTAACTGGCCCAAGAGATAGGGTAAGGGGAGGAGGGAGGACCAAACCCAGGGAGATACATGTTGGATGCAACACAGTAATGGGGGAAGGATGAGGGGGTGGGGAAGGGAGTTAAAAGGGAGTTCAAAAGTGATAGGATAACTGAGGGAATGGGGTACTAATCCACCCAGGGAGGGAGTAGGGGTCTTGTCTCCACAGAAACCGGAGTGGGTGAGCAGTTCCTACCACGAAGCACCCAACCATGAAGACAATGTGGACACATGGAAGGATGCAAGAAAAGAGAGCTATAGAGCCATACGCAACCAGAGTCAGATGGACTCCATCTCTAGTAGTGGGTGTGGCAAAGAATAGGGTGGGGGAGCGACCAGCATCCCACACCCACAGGGACCAAGAAAAGAAGGGAGGAAGAAGAAGAGAGCTGGTTCAAGCTCCAATCCGACACATGATGCTCAGAGGAATACATCCCTCTGGAGACCCATTGCACCACAGAAAGGACTGGGCAAGTGATTCCTGGGGGCATGAGAGAGGAGAGAAGAAGGGGGGAAGGACAAACACATGGACAGGTCGGGGGAGCAATAAGTGGTTAGGAATCGATGGAAAGGAGGGTATGGGAGGTCTGGTTGGGATTAAGCAAGGGCAATGAATCTATGAGAAAACAATGAAATGCCAATGAAGGTGGAACATGATGGTGGGACGGGAGGGAGATGGAAGGAAATAGAGGAAAGAGCTAGAAGGCAAAGGGCACTTACAGAGGTCTAAATATAGGTATGTCCATACATAGATACAACTACCTACTATAAGTTGGGAATAAAATTAAGAACATATCTATAGGCCAAATATTAGGGTAGCAGGTGGACCTTGGGCCCTCACCCTGGTGCTCCCTCAATACAAGAACACTTTGTTCTATGAATCTGGCATTCCTCAAGGCTCAATGGCCCAACACGATCACTGAAGTAAAATGGGTGCACAAACAAATGTGGTGAAGAAAGCTGAAGGTGTCCAGCCATCAAAGGATATATCAAGTGTCTTGAAAGCCTGAAGATAAACATTAGACCATTTACCTGAGAAGAGACCACAGCCACACAGAAGAAGCACAACAGCCAGCATGGTCAGATGGTGGTGAAAGTGGTAAAAGGTCTAGGCAATAGACATCAAATGGGCCAGAAAAAAACAAAACAAAACAAACATATATCACTGTGTGCACACATCTCCAGTGTACCAATTGAGGACATGTAAGAGCATGAGCAAGGGTGGTGAAGAAAGCAGATGGGCCCAGCTATCAAAAGATAGAGCATCTGGGGTATTAAAGGCTTGAGCATAAACAAGCAGCCATCTAGCTCAGAAGCAACAGAACCCACCATAAAAGAAGATCACTTACCTGTGCGATCATGAGGTGCTGAAACAATCAGATATCAAAGAACAAAAATCAAAATCAATGGACCAATTGACCCCTGATATTGCTGATGACAAATGGATACAAAGGCAAACAAAGTAGAAGAAATGATGGTACCCAGCTAACAAATGATTGAATGCCTGGAATCTCAAAGACTTGAAGATAATCGAGTCACCATTCAGCGCAGAAACAGCCAAGTCCACATGCAGGAAGTACACCAGCATGCGTGATCAAGAGGGGCCGAAGGGAGCAGATAGCGAGCACCAAAGAACAAGAATCACATCATTACAAAGAAGGAGGAGAGCAGGGTGGGGACCTAAGGCCCACTGGTGGGTAATTGGTCACCCCTTTACAGGGGAGTCACAGGGAGGAGACAGACCAGTCGGGGGGCAGCCAGGCAGTGAAGATGCATACAAGTTTCCTCTAGTTCCTGAAGCCTTCCTCCCTGTCCCCCAACCATCATGGTCCCAACTCTACCTTGCAAATCCAGATGGACTGGAGAAGTCACACTGGCATAGAGGGGAGCTGGAGATATGGAGAAACCAGGATGGATGGGCCCCTTCGGGCCAATGGTTAGAGTGGAGATACTGGAAGGGTGGAGGGAATGGGGGGTAGAGAGACGGAATCAACAGCAAGGATATATACACAAGCTCCTATTTGAAGGACGGGCATCAAAGGAGTGGGTTGGGGAGAGGTCGGGCAGTGGCAGTGTATGATATGAAAAAACAATAACAATGTATAAAGTATTGAGGGTTGGAGGGGAGGAGAGGCCAGGGGAAGAGGGGAAGGAATGGAAAAGCTGATACTAGGGGCTTAAGGGAAAAGGTGGACGATTGGAGAACAATAATAGAAGTGGACATGTGAGGGTGCTTGACGAATATGCTTATTTATATATTGTGAAAAACGATGTATGAGCCCCCAATAAAATGATTGGAAAAAAAATACTATGGCTTTAAAACGTAGAAACAAAGAAAGAAAAGAATATACCATGCTCACTAATTCTCAAAGTGAAATCCTTGCTCTTCAACAATTTAAAGAGGTCTTATACACATCAGGTCTGTCTGATAAAATATGTCATTTAATTTTTTGACTGCTGTGTCCATGAGCGCTGATTGTGGATCCAAGCAAAATGAAATCCTTGACAACTTCAATGTTGTCTCCATTCATCATGACCTTGTCTATTGGCCCAGTTGTGAGGAGTGGGGTCTTCTTTACACTGAGTTGCAAGGCAGAAGGAAGAGACTGTCCACTTCTGAGGGATTAGCCAGTGAAAATCATGTTAATGACCTTGAAATATAGTCAGATATACTAAAAACCAAAGAAAACTTTAGCCTAACTAGTGATAAAGCTCTGCTGTCAGGAGGATCCTCTTTTAAGAACGCTATGGGATCAAATTGACTGAAGCAGCTTGAAAGATTAGGTAGGAACCTTGCATTATTCTTTGTCACAATTAAACTTAAAACTTTAAAAATAGTAAGTGCAAAGGGGAAAAAAGATTAAGCAGGAACGTTAGGGGGAAGTGATTTTATGTAAATGAGAGGGGAACAATTCAAAAATAGTCTGAGAATGGTTGTGTATCTCAAATAATGTCATCAACCTTGCTGAATTGTACATATAGACACCTCTGAATGGTTCCTGTTTTGCTGTGTGTATTCCCAATGACAAAAATAAGATATAAAGTATCACCCGAAAAACAATTTGCATGTATCTCTGGAAACAAAACAACCCCCCTAAAACTAATTACTCCTTAGACACGGGCTCCAATCAATATTGATTGAATGGTTAAGCAAACCTTGCATTTACACTAATGGTGTACAAAAGGATTTTCCCTAATAAGCTTATCATGAGAAGAGACTGCAAGAGAGTTTAACTTAATAAGGGGATGATTTTCTGACCTCTGGTTTTATCTATTTCTAAATAATAGGCTTACTTAAAAATTTCAAGCATGCCTTGCTCATTTGCTGACGTGTAAGACAGGACTTCCATTAGATGAAATTTCAAATTATTTGTGAGCACTTAAAAGTGATAAGAGAAGTCCTTAGTGGTGCAGTGGTTATGCATTGGGCTGAGATCCTTATGGTCGGCAGTTCAAAACCGCCCGCAGCTCCACAGGAGAAACACAAGGCTTTCTACTCATGTAAACAGTTAAAATCTCAGAAACCTACAGGGGTATGTGAGTAGTGAGAGGTGAGAAAAATAATAATAGTGAATGCCTTTTAAACAGTCAATGTTCCTCATTTTTTTTATCAATTCAAAATGATCTCTGCAAATCCTGTTCACCCTACAAAGGAGACTTGTTGACATAATCATTAAATACAGTGCTGTTAACTGAAAGATTGGTCTTGGCATAAGCAACAGGCAATCTGACTAGAAGACCCAATGGGGGCAGTCCTGCTCTGTCAGCCGGTGTCCCTATGGGCTGGAATTTACTCAATGCCACTACACAGCTGTCCCCAGGGCTGTAATCTTTACAGAAGCAGACAGCCATATCTTTCTCCCAAGAAGCAACAGGTTCCAATTGCAACCTATTCATTACCACCTGAATAGTTACCCACTGCACTCACAGAGCTTCTTCAAGGGCGTCTCATCAACTCTCTGCCATGGAGGCAGGTCTGACTCATTGTGACCTGTCTGTTAGCCAGCCTGTCTGTCTGTAATCTACAACATCCCCACCCCTCTGCTCCTTAAAAAGTGGACTGGCTAAGAATTTAAAATTTTTTTAAATTTAAGGCTATAGTTTTATTTCTTCATTTTATTGGGGGGGGGGCTCATACAACTCTCATCACAATCTGTACATGCATCCATTGTTTGCAAAGCACATTTGTACCTTTGTTGCCATCAGCCTTCTCAAAACATTTTCTTTCTACTCCCTCCCCGCTTCCACCTCCCTCACACCTGTCATATTTAATGTACCATCAAGCAATCTTTGAGAATTCAATGAGATTTCCATAGGGATATATTTTTTTAATTATTAAATTGGTGTTAATACATATATCATATCATTCCATAGTTCAATCACATCAAACAGAATCGAACAATTGCTACCAGTCAGTTTCCAAACATAATCTTTCTTCCTGGACTCTTTATTTGGCAATATTTTCAAAATGTCTCCCCACTTCACCCCCCCTCTGCCCCTGTCAATCCTGTATTTGTTTACTGGAATACTTGGTGGTACAGAAAAATAAGCACTAAAATGCTAGCCAAAGGGTTGGTGGTTTGGATCCATCCACAGCAAATTAAGAAGACAGGCCTAGCAATCTGCTTCCAATAAGTCCCAGTCTTAGAAATCCTGCAAACTTCACAGCCATCTCATGAGGTCCTGCCGCTGGGCTTCTCAGCTGGACATCTCCGTGGGAGTGGGCGCCCTTGAAAGGTCCTACCAGGAAGTTTTATTCCGCACACACGTGGTGTCTCCTTGAGCTATCATGAACTTGATAGCGATTTCTAACAACAATGCATTTACTACAAGAGTTAGACCACTAAATGCAAGGTCAGCAGTTCAAGACTACCAGCTACTTGTGGGGAAAAAAATGAGGCTTTCTACTGCAATAAAGATGTACAGTGCTGGAAAACCACAGGAGCAATTCTGCTCTGTCATAGAGGGTATCTGTGAGTCGGTTTTTGGGGTTTTGACATGTCCAAGGAGTCCTGATGGTGTTTTGAGTTTCAAGTTGTGCTGCTAAGGTCAGCAGTTCAAGACCCCAGCTGCACTACGGGAGGAAGATGGGGTTTTCTGCTCTCGCAGAGACTGGAAGCCTCAGACATCCAAAGGGAGCAGTTCTTTATTGGAATGGACTTGGGGGCGGGCAATGAGCTTGAGTTCTTTTGCTCCCCAACTCCCCTCCTGTCTATAGTATTTTCTTATCTCCTTGCAGCCAGTACCTGATTGCCCCAGGAGAGGCGTGATAAGGCTGGAAAGCAGGAGAACTGCTGAGGAGAGCTAGGTAGAGGGCTTTGGCGCTGCGAAAGTGCAGACTTTGCATTCGGTGACTGAAGGCCGGTTAGAGCCATGAGTCGGAGAAAGGGAGAGTCGATGACACTTTCTCTAGGCTTATGAGCAATAGTGCCACTTCATAACCGCCATTTTGCTACTGGTATGAATTGGGTGACCCCTGTGAAAGGGTCGTTGGGCCCCTCCAAGGGGTCACGACCCACAGGCGGAGAACCGCTGCACTAGCAGAAGAGAGGGGTGTCGGTTGCTTCCATAGATTTTATAGCCCTGGAAACAGTCTGGGGCAGTTCGGCTCAGTCCTCCAAGGAGGCTGTGAGTTAGAAGTGGCCGTGGATTTGGGTTTGCATCGAGAGAGGTTAAAAGGGTTGGTTACAAGTTGGGCTGCTTGCTGCAAGGTCAGCGGTTCGAAACCACCAGGAGTCAGATGGGGTTTTCATCTTAGATGAACTGTGAGCGTCTTGGAAGTCCTCAGAGGCAGCTGCACCCTGTCGTACGCGGTTGCTATGAGATGGTGGTCAGCGAGTGCGTTGCCAAGGAACCCTGTTCAGGTCAGGGGTGAGCACTCCGTGGCTGACGGAAGTCACCCGGCAAGTCCACAGAAGCATATTCCCTGCTGAAGTCTGGGGAAGCCTCGGGGCCCCAGCAGGAGCTGCCACTCCATCTGGAGTCTCGACCGTCAGAAGCCACCTGAGTTCTCCCTGTTACTTCCCCGATGTCGGCTGACCACGAAGTCAGCACCGTGGCTCAGCATGGGCACGTTCAGACAAGTCCAGGGTGGGGCGTTTGTCCTGGGGAAGAGAATGAGGGAAAGCAGACGAGCCAGTATGCAGAAGGTGCTCACAGGAAGGACTAGAGAACTTGCCTGGGCATTTCCCTCTCAGAGCACCGTGTCTAGTTTAAGTTCAAGGTTGAGTGTCCTGGTACTATCGTGTAGGCACCTGTGACTAGGACTCAGAGTCCCGTGATCTCCCCGCAGCCAAGGCGCAGAAGCTCCAGAAGCAATTCTGTCCCATTTTAAGTTGTCATTATTTTTAAGTGTCCTTGTCCAGACTGCCCCCCCCCCTCCACCTCGCTTTTGGAGTCCTGCCTTTGACAGTGATGGATTGACCTGCCACCAAACCCGATTTCATTGATTATCTATCTATCTATCTATGCAAACCACGGCCAGGAGAGGAGGGATTCCACGTGTCTCTGTCCTGAACTTGTGCTCACATGGTTCCTCCCATGGGAGATGCCCATCTGGGATGAGGGTTTGCTTTGTCTTTGGCCTTTACTTAAGACTCGTTTAATGAAAAGGTCTCTAAAGAGCACGTTTGAATCCAGGGGTCTTTTTACCACTGGCACATCCCGCAAAGATTACCCCCAAACCAGACCCATGGCTCCCAATCATTCCAACTCTTAATGACCCTGTGGTCAGGGCAGAATTGCTGCCTGGGGGTTGCAAGGCTGAAGTCTGAATCAAAGCAGATCCTCGCCCCCACCCCCCCCCCAAAGCCACACCCTTCCCCACAGAGCAGCCAGCAGCATCAAACCAGTGACCTTTCCGTTAGCAGCTGAGCACGTCTCCTCCATAAAGCCGACAGGCTGGGAAACCCAAGGGGGGCATTCTGCTCCGTCCTATAGGGGCCCTAATGAATCCGAATCAACTCCACAGCACACTACAACAACATAGACTGCCACGTGTTCTCACAGCCGGTGCCCTCTTGATCCCGCCATGCAGCGTGACTGTTCTCGGGTCTCCCTTGTAGGTAAGGGCACTGAGGAGGCAGAGTGGAAGTGTGTTACTTCTGGGCTCATCAACATCCTTCCCTTGATCCTCTGCACTGTGCACCCACCCCTGTACAACCGGGAGCCAAAGACTCCAAGAACGCAGAGGGTGGGGCCCTCGTAGAAGAGCCATGGGACAGGAGAATCCCACCTTCCTGGTCATGTCTCCCAGAAGCCTCAGGTGGGACAAAGGGAAGCTCTGACCTCACCAATCTCATTCTCAGGAACCACGTCATCTTGACCACAAGCAACATCATCTTGACCACAAGCACTTGAGACCCCAGCACATGACCGATCATGCTGGCATTACTGAAGGCCCGGCCTCACGTCCTCAGGCGTGCTGTGACAAGGAGTAGGGAATCAGGGAAGCATGGTATCATTGGCTGTGATTTCCTCATGTCCTCCAGGCAAGCAGGGCGGCTGCATTTCACCACTCACTAGGGGAGGGACAGGTGGGCAGGGGTCCACTGAGCCCAGCTCTAGATAATGGATGTGACCATTTGAACCAAGGAAATCCTACAAAGCAGATCTTCTCCAGAGTGCACGGGAGTGCCGCCAGTCATGTGCAACCTGGCCACAACCGAGAGCCCCGTGAAGGAGTTCAAAGAAGGAGACGTGTGGTATGAACAGGGGCTTCTGCAGAAGCCGTGAGCAGAGCTCTTCCCTTTCCCCTTTCTTCTGGTTATTCTGAGTTGACCTTCAGACGTCAGCCAGCCAGCATCCCTCAGAAAGCCTGCGGGCACCTCTTCTCCCCCTTCCATTGGCAGCATGCTCGCTAAAAGAGCTGTCATTCAAGCAGCCTCTCAAAATATCCACAGATTACACTGTTAGAGGACTCCAAACAGCGCTTAGGGGGTTTCATAATGCCCTGTGTCCTTCGAAGGACACTGATAATGTCGACCCACCAGACTTCATCTGGTAAGTTCTGGGATCTTCTGGCTTCAAGCTCTGTGAAAAATTCCTTCTGACAGAGGAGATGCGGGGAGGAGACAAACTAGTTAGGGTGTAGTGTAGCAATGATGAAACATACAACTTTCTTCTCGTTCTCCAATGCTTCCTCCTTCCCACTATCATGATCCCAATTCTACCTGACAAATCTAGCTAGACTAGAGCATGTACGCTGGTATAGATAGGAGTTGGAAACATGGGGAATCCAGGACAGATGATCCCTTTAGGACCAGTGGTGAGAGTGGTGGTACTGGGAAGGTGGAAGGAAGGTGGAGTAGAAAGGAAATCAATTATAAGGATCCACATACAACCTCCTTCCTGGGGTATGGACAACGGGGAAGTGGGTGAAGGGAGGCATCGGACAGTGTAAGATATGACAAAGTAATAATAATTTATAAATTATAAAGGGTTTATGGGGGGGATCAGGGTGGGAGGGAGAAAATGAGGAGCTGATGTCAAGGATTTAGATAGAAAATGTTATGAGAATGATGGCAGAAAATGTACAGATGTGCTTGACATGGACTTTTGTATGGATTGTTATGAGTTGTATGAGTCCCCAATAAAAGGATTTAAAATTTTTTAAAAAATCCTTCTGGCAGAGCATTTTGAGATTCCAGATCAGTTTGATGCTTGAATTTTACAGAAACTCCAGTTTACTCTTTGATAACAACACCTATCTAGGTTATACCTCAATTTCAAAAGACCAATAGGAAACTTAACCTCAGGTGATTCCAGATAAAATGATTTGGAGACTGGTTCAAGGTGCAAATGGTTTGTGGTCACTATGTTAGTCCAGGTGGACTAGAGAAACAAATCCAGGGAGACTCGTAGGTGTAGAAGAAAAAGCTTTACATATAAGAGCAGCTGAATATTGAGAAAACATTCCAGCCCAGTCTAGATCAAGTCCCTAAGTCCGATATTAGCCCATATGTCTGATAACAATTGTGGCAGTCATGTGCTTATGTTAATTCCATGATTGAGATGTAGGGGTGGAGTCTAGCCTGTGAATCTGGAGAGAGCCATTGAGTAGCCAATGAGGCTTCTGTGTGGGCATGGCTTTCTCCTGAGACTCCTGGGAAATCTCGCGATATTTCCCTCATGGAGATGAGAAGCTATCTCCCCAGTTGTTGGAAGTTAGTCTCAGAGATGACAAATTATGGACAAGATGGCAGTGTCCGAGGAGCTGCAGGAGCCAGAGGAGAAGCCACACAGCCTTGCCCTGGTGGAACCAGACCTCTGAAGCTGGAGAAGTCACGTGGAGAGCCCTGCCAGCACTGAGTTGCTTCTACCACCACAGGATGCTGTTGATGGGCCCTGAACCCTGGAAGCGAGGAGCCATGGGGAGACCCCTGCCAGTGCCTGGACTCTGTACCCACTGACCTGTGACTTTGTGAGTCGGAAGGAGACTTTATAGACTGATATCGGGCATATGGGCTAATGTCGGACTTATGACTTGGAACTGGACTAGGCTGGGATGCTTTCTCAATGTCTCATTCCTCTTGTATATAAATTTTTTCCTTCTATTCATATGCGTGTCTATGCACTTGTTTCTCTAGTCTACCTGCACTAACACAACAATCTATAAAATCCTCTTAGGACTCACAAAACACATGCAATGACCCCGAGTGCAGGAAGATCACAGGCCAGGGGATGCAAAGTCTCGTGGATCTAGTGGCAGAGAAGGCCATGCCCACATAGAAGCCTCAGTGGCAGGAGTTGACTAGATTCCACCCATTCACACTTAATCCTCTCAAGTTCCCAACTGACACCAGATTATGTAACTTCCACACTCCCCTACTCACCTGGAGGTTGGCAGTTCTAATCTACAACACGGTTCTAATCTACACCAGGAAGCAAGGTTTGGTGACCTTCCTCCACAAAGATGACAACCATGAAAACGCTGGTATTGTTCTACACTGTAACCACTGGGTGCATTTAAGTCAGAACAGTAATGAGGTTATTTTGTTTTGCCTGTAGGTCAGGCATCAGTACTTTAAAAGACTTTCTAGTTAGCTGTAGTATGTGACCAGCATTGAGAGATTCAAATGTGTTCCTCATAAGCCTATCTGTGGAAGCTCTGGCTGGTGACTGGCCTCTATGTGCATTAAAATAGCAAATTCTGGAGTCAAATCATAATAACTGAAGATGTTCTTTGGGAGTCAGCCAAATGGTCAGGGCCAGGAAGCCTGGCATTCAAGGTGGGTGGCAAAGACTTTGGCATGAGAAACCATGGCTTTGTTTTAAAGGAGAATCGTTGGGAAAAAGGAAATGCTTTCGGAAGGCTGTCCTTGAAGCAGAGGCAGATCCTTTGGAAGTGGGGGTAAAGTTGTGATCAGGTCACATGTTCTTTCTCCTGTTTGTCATAGCTGCTTTTACTATCATGATGCCTGTGTTGGTTAGGGATTATGTCAGCGATGCTCAACATATGGGTCGTGACCCCTTTGGAGATCAAACAACCCTTTCAGAGGGGTTGCCTGATTCATAAGAGTAGCAAAGGGCTGAGCCCCGGTGGCATAGTGGTTGTGTGTGGGACGCGGTCCACTGGGTTGGAGGTCAATTCCAGCTCCCAGGAGCAAAGGCTGGGCCTCCTACTCTCACCACCTGAGGGCAGTGATGCCTAAAAAAAAAAAGAGTAGCAAAATGACAGTGATGAAGTAGCAAAGAAAATAATTTGATGGTTGGAGGGGGTGGAGGAGTCACCACAGCATGAGAAACTGTATGATAGGGTCGTGGTATTAAGAAGGTTGAGAATTACTGGATTGTGTCAAGTAGAGTTGAGTCCAGGCTAGGGGGAGAGTCAAACCATCAATCAAGTCACAGCCTGATGACACTTCTTTGATGCCATAAACCTTTTGTATGACAGGAGGGGACTCTAGGAAGCCGCTCTCTCTCTGTCTACCCCTCTGCCTTCCTGCCGATAGGAATCCTGAGACCTGCAGACACCCTGACACATTTCCCTTGACCTTGGATCCATGTGACTTTGCACCCACCAGCCTGTGACCTTTCCACTTCACCCTCCTGCATCACGGACATGAAGCTGTGTGAGTCTGAAGAAGGACTTATGGACCAGCATTGGACTTATAGACTGGATGGGTTGCCTTCTTTTGATATAAGATTATCTGTTGATAAAAGGGCCTTTCTTACACATATGAGTGTCACTACATTTGTTTCTCTAGTCTACACAGCCTAGCAACAATGTCTGGGAAAAAAAATAGGTGGATTTGGAAAAATACCAGTTAAGCAAGGTTAAAGATTGAAGCCCCAGGAAGTGGCTTCAAGTGATTATGGTCTTGGTCTTTCTGCCTGACACTTGTTCTTAGGTAGCAGAAATGGCCTCCGTGAACTAAGCGAATCCTGAGGGCTCATGGGGTGAACAAGAGAAACTTTACAATTTGTGAGCCCCGGCTCCTCCTTCTCCCTCCACTATCCTTCTCAGACTTTCCCTTCTCCATACAAACCGGTTATGCAAAGCACCTCCTGACCCCTCGGCAAGGCCCAAGAACCCTCTCTGGTGCAAGCTGAAAGCCCAAAACTCTGGACTCTGGAGCCCTGGCTCAAATATCACCACATAAGAATATAATAGTGCCTAGAGCTTCAGCCTGGCGTCTAGACAGGGACGCCTGCCCAGCAATGCAGGCGAGGGAGGTGGTGGGAGGACCCGGACAGTTCCAAGGGTCCCGGGGAAGAATGAGCAAGAAGGTTTTGGCTGGGGAGCCCTGGGTAAATGCAGTGTAAAAGCTTTGTGACTACGGTCTGGGGAGTCGTTGGAATGAGTATTTACGGCCGTGTTGTTTTATTGAGCTTGGCTGGGAGGTTTTCAGAAATGAAAGATTTTTTGGCACAAGAAACCTTGCACCAACCAGCCTCTCTCTAAATTAAGCCGAGAAACTGACAGCCTCTCCGAGTTCCTGGACACTAAATTCATGCCCCGGCACGCACAATGGCAGAGAGAGAGAGAGAGAGAGAGAGAGAGAGAGAGAGAGAAAACGTTCCTCTGCAGGGTGGCCCTGACTCAGGCTCCCCTCTCCCTGTCTGTAAAGAGCACAGCCTCCTGAATCACTTCTGGGTTTCCTGCATGGCTCCCGGTCTCCTAAGAAGCCAGCAAGGAGAGCAGAAATGAGGAAGAGAGGCTATGAAATGCCTGGGTGGGTCCAGGGTGGTGGACGGGATGTCTGAGCCCCTCCTCCCATCCGTCCTTCCCTTCTTTTTTAAGAGACGGTCCTTTGGCTTTGGGTTCTCTCTTCAATCCTCTGAATGCCTCTCCTACCCTCCGAGTGCTCCCACCCACATCTCCTCCCTCGTTCCTATCCTTCCCTCTCTCCTGCTTCAGGGTACACCAGAGAACCCTTTCTCAAATGTCATTTAAGGAGAACGTTTATTAAGTCTTAAAAGAGAGAAAAACAACATGAAGACACTGACATAGCTTCCAGATGAGGGAGGACCCCCCGGCATGAGGGCAGGGCGCCACCGTTGGGACACTGGCTAACCAAGGCACGAACCAAGGAAACACACATTCCCGATTGGTGGCACCACAAAAGGTCACATTTATAGGGGCATGAGAGAAGCAGGGACACGAAACCATGATTGGGAGGCGTTCGATTTGTCAGGTAGAAGGGCTTACAAGATTGGCTCATGGCCTTCCAACCAAGGCGGTCCAAGCAAGCCAGAGAGGGCATGACCCATGACTGCAACCCCTACTCTGTTCCCAAGGAACCCTGGTGGTATAGTGGCTACAGATTGGGTTGCTAATTCTAAGTTGGGCAGTCCAAAACCTTCAGCGGCCCCATGGGATAAAGACAGGGTTTTCTTCTCCCACAAAGAGCTATCGTCTTCTCCTGTCTTCTGGAGTCAGCATACACTCGATGACAGTGAGTGAATACTGCCCCCAGTATGGTGACCTTCATCAAGCACACACTCAGTAAGCCTCTAGGCTGGCTGGAGAAGAAAGAAGGTAGTCTACTTTGCAAGGCTTTCTGACTGAAGGCCAAATGATCCACATCCTTCGTTCATGATTAGGAGCCCTGATGGTGTAATGCATTGAGGTTATGCCTTGGGCTGCCAACCAAGAGGTTGGCAGTTTGAAGCCACCAGCTGCTTTTGGGGAGAAAGATGAGACTCTCTACTTTGACACAGAGTTATAGTTTGTGAGACCCACAGGGGCCCTTCTCCCAGGGTTTGCTATGAGTCAGTATTGCCATGGTAGCCATGAGTTTGAGTTTTTTGTTTTGGCTAATGATCAGAAATAATTCAATGGAAACTGAATCAATGTGGGGATCCTGCAAATGGATTTTGGGCATTCACTACCGTCCCATCCATAGCATTTTGTAAACTGGATGCTCAGAACATAAAACTTGAAAGCACTCCTTTGTCTCCTTAGCCTTTTCTAATTGTATCTAATTTTGCCTCTCTGGGCAAAATGCACTATTGTGACATAGAAATGGCTGGATGATTTGGGACTGTTGGTGTTGTGTATTAATTCCCTTTTCAAATCTTAAACACGATTATTTTAAAAGGAGCTTTCTATTAGTGGAAAACCAATATCACATAATATAAGATAGAAGGAAATTGTAAAATAAATGTAATGAAAACTGTTTTAAACGAACAAACAAAACCAAATACGCTAGTCAAACTAATGCCACGCAGTCAGCTCTGCCTCTTTGTGACCCTACAGGGCAGCGTACAACTGCATATGTGGGTTTCTGAGACTCTGTAAAGCAGCCTCACGTTCCTCCCGAGGCTGGTGGTTTCAAACTGTTGACATTATTGGCAGGCCTCCTACACCCCCAGGTCTCCTAATGAAAAGAGCAGGTGTGTTATGTTCTAGTTACAGCCCCTGGCTGGGGGTTAGGACCCCAGGCATGCTCCTCCTTGGTGAAGAAAACCAGTTTTCTTCTTTTCACACACTCAGGGGATCCCACATGTGTCAAATGGCCAGTCAGGCCTTTCTGAGAGGCCTCTGGGTAGACTCCAACCCTCAGTCTTTTGGTTAGCTGCTTAGTTCACCTTTTGTACCACCTTGAGTCTTGGTTAAGGAAAAAACAAAACAAAAAACAAACAAAAAACAGACTCATCATCGTCTGGTTCATTTCAAAACAAGAAAGCCAAACCTGCCACCAAGCCCATGCTGACTCACAGAGACCTTCTCAGACAGAGACGAGCTGCCCGTGGATTTCTGAAACAGTCCATCTTCGGGGAGAAGAGAGCCTCACCTGCCTCCTGTAGGGCAGTTGGTGAGTTCCAATGGCTAACCTTGCAGCTAACTCACTCCTCCACACCCTGTAAATCTTTACAGGAGCAGACACCCTGATAGTCTCCAGGCAACCCCAATTCACACCGCAGACACAGCATGCTGGATGCTAACCTCTGGAGGTCTTTGTGTGTGAGGTGTTTGGATAAAGGGTTGGTTTGCTAATTCACCATTCAGTGGCGACTGATGACACCCTTGCCCTCCCCTGACTCTCCCTGACCTCACTCCTTCCTTCCTGTCTCACCTGAACCTGGGGGACCTGCCGTGCTGTGCCCTCCCTTGTCCCTCTGTGACTCAGTGGAGTCTGTGGCCATCTCTGCCCACACACCCACACGCATATCCCAGTGGCCAGCCCGCATGCTGCTTCTGGACTACTGACTCACAAGGGCCAGGTCTATGCCGAAAGTCAACAGTCCTCTCCTTATGGGACTGTAAGCCACGAGGACCAGCCCAGGATCAGAAGGGGTCAAGTGTATCTTACCCTGAGTGTGCACTGACCACCCATCTAGATTTTCCTGATTTGTCAAAGCCAATGACCGACTTCTGCAAAGCTTTCATTTGACCCCCGGTGATCTTGTTTAAGAAAACCACAGGTTTATCGTTCCACATCTTACCTGGAATGGTGACGGCTCAATTCA
>PVJH01031768.1:0-23400 GCA_004026705.1 Nesogale talazaci
GCCACCGGGGCTCAGCCCCCTCTGGGCATTTTTATAATGAAAACTTTGCTTGCAATTGTTCTCAGTAGCAAAATGCTAGAAACCACCCAGTGTCCAGTGATAATAAATTGAATTTGAATAATAGAATACCTTGTGGTATTCGTGAAGTAATATGCAGCCAGGAAAGCTGAGGAATAGGCAAAGCAAACACAAGCCAGAAAGAACAATGAGCAAAATGATTTAGCAATAATAAAAAAAGAAGGCTGAGCCCTTATGGCCTAGTGGTTGTGTGTGGGACTGCAGCCCAAAGCGTCGACAGTTCAAATCCAGCAGCAGCTTTCCAGGAGCAAGGCTGGGCTTCCAACTCCCATCAGGGCAGTGATGCCACAAAAAACGGAAAACAACAACAAAATAATAATAAAAGAAAAAGAAGGGCTGAGCCCTGGTGGCATAATGGTTGTGTGCGGAACTGCAGCCCACTGAGATGGAGGTTCAATTCCAGCAGCAGCCCCACAGGAGCAAAGGCTGGACCTTCTACTCCCACCACCAGAGGATAGTGATGCCTAAAAAACTAAAAAAGAAAAAAGAAAAAGAAACCTTAGGATAATGTTTGTTTTAGTATATGTGCTGCCGAAGCGAACATGATAGTGTTTATTTTAATCGAGGTTGACTAGAGAAACAAATTCATAGACTCTCATATGTGTGTAAGAGAGAACTTTTTTTTTAATTCCCCCTCCCCCTCCGTAAGAGAGAACTTTATATCAAAGAGCAATCGTACATTAAGGAAACATCCCAGCCCAGTTCAGATCAAGTCCGTAAGTTCCATATTAGCCCATATGTCTGAGACCAGTGTATAATTTCCTCTTCAAACTCATGGAACATAAGCAAGGATGCCAAATGCAGGAAGATCACAGGCCAGTTGGTGGAACGTCTTGTGGATGCAGTGGGGGTGGAAGCACCCCAGCGCTGGCACAGGTCTTGGTGTGGCTCCTCCAGCTCCAGGGCTCTGGTTCCATTCAGGGGTCTCCATGTGCCTTGTCAGCAGAAAAACAAGCAGAGTCTATGTGTATCTGGCCTCCAGGGAGCGATTTATCTCTGTGGTACCTCCAAGTGAGGTCACCTGATTGACAGGCTAGACTTCACCGGCTGCAAGTTGACAGGATATTGTGTAACCGCCGCAGTGTTTCATAGCAGGTTAGAGTGGCTTGTGAGTCAACCCCATTGTCATCGGGTTGAGTCTGACTCATAGTGACGCTGTAAATTAAAAAAAAATTATTGGGGGCCCTCACAGCACTTTTTAACATTCTCTATATCAACTGTTTCAAGCATATGTGTACATATGTTGCCATCATCATTTTCTAAACATACTCCATATTTCAGCCCTTAGTATCAGCTCCTCTTTATTCTCTCTTCACCCATGTTTCTACTGTTCATCTCCCTTGGGAGTTGGGGGGATTATGCGATCGGTTCACTCCCTACCTCCCCTCCTCTCCCCACCTTCTCCCTCCCCTCCTCCCAATTCTGTTCCTGAGGGATTATCTGACCTGGATTCTGTGTGTCGTGAGAGGTCTTAGCTGTACCATTGTACATGCCGTCTATCCAGAACCGAGTGGTAGGACTAGGGTCACGATAGTGGGGATGAGGAATACTGTATGTTTCATCGGTGCTATACTGTACCCTGGTTGAGTCAGCCCTTCCTTGGGACCCTTCGGCGAGAGGATGTCCTCTTGTCTACAGATGGGTTTGGGGAGACTTTAAACCTTTACAGGCACAGCCAGCCAGCAGGCCTTACAGGCAGCACACCAAAGCCTAAGTCACATCACCAGAGTTGAGATTAAAAGTAAAACAAGTAAACTCACTGCCACGGAGCCAATGCCAACTTGGAGGGGACCCTACAGGACAGAGTAAAACTGCTCCCGTGGGCTTCTGAGACTGGAGCTCTCTACAGGAATAGAGCCTCATCTTTCTCCCACAGAGAGACCGGTTGTTTGGAACTGCCGACCTTGTAATCAACTCAGTGGCCGGGAGTTTGGTTTCAGTTTGAAAGCAATTTAAAGGAGCCCCAGTGCCTCAGTGGGCTACGTGGTGGGCTGCTGACTGCAAGGTCAGCAGTTAGAATCCACCAGCAGCTCTAAGGCAGCCAGATGAGACTGACTGCTCCCGTAAAGATTTCCTGCCTCAGAAACCCTACAGAGAGGCACCGGGAGTCAGCATTAACTGGTTGACAATGAGTTTAGTTTTTTGGTGAGTTTTCTAATAGTGATTTAGCGGTGGTGATTAAATGGGCCCAACTACAGCAGTGGCAATAGGAAGAGAGAGAAACAATTGGATCTGAGGAGTGCTAGGGGAATGAAGCCAACTGGAATCAGTGAAGGGGAATGGGGGTGGGCCAGGGTGTTGGTGGAAGGGCAGGAGCTAGTTGGTTAGGGAACTCACCTGTTCACCAGGAGGTTGGAGGTTTGACATGCACCCATGCTGCCTCAAAAGCAAGGCCTGGTCATCTACTGTTGAAGAATCAGCCATTAAGGCTGAGCCCCGGTGGCGTAGTGGTTGTGCACGGAGCAAAGGCTGGGCCTCCTACTCCCACCACCAGAGGGCAGTGATGCCTAAAAAAAATAAATAAATAAAAAAAGAATCAGCCATTGACCCTCAATAAAATGATTTATATATATAAAAGAGGGGCTGAGCCCCGGTAGCTTAGTGGTTGTGCGCGAGACTGCGGCCCACTGGGATGGAGGTTCGATTCCAGCTCCACCGAGCAAAGGCTGGGCCTCCTACTCCCACCACCTGAGGGCAGTAATGCCCCCCCCCAAAAAAAAAGAGGGGCAAAGAACTTATACCAAGGGCTTAATTAGAAGATATTTGGAAATGAAGATGGCAACATGTGTACAAATAGGCTTGATACAGATGATGTATGGAACGTTATAAGAGCTGTAAGAGCCTCCAATAAAATCTTTAAAAAAAAAAAAAAGAATCAGCCATCGAAAATCCTGTGGAACACAGTTCTATCCCGATGCACATGGGGATTGCCAGGAGATGGAGTGGACGGAACCGAGATGGGATTTTGGAAGGATGGAGGGGCAGAGGCAGCACGAAACAGCAAGGATCCCTGGGGCTTGCCTCAAGCACAGTCCCGTTTTGCTAGCATCGGCCTCCACCTTCTCGGCCCTGGAGCGACGGCAGTGGGTTAGTGCTGGGCCTCTCAGAGTCCCTGAGTAATAATCACCTTGATGGCATTGTGTTTGATTTGAGTGCTGGGTTTAACTAACATGGCCTTTGCCCTTTTAGCAAAACACTCATATTGGAAGAAGGTAAAACGGTTTTCGGGATCCTCAAGTCACAGAATGTGAACAACGTTAGCAACTTAGGGAATGGGTGGACTCCAACCTAAGACAGGGAGGGAGAGACCCTCTACACATAGGTGCTGAAGAACTGAGCCGGAGTCAAGCTGAGAGCCATCGTTTCCTTTTCCTTTTCCTCCAGGAGCTTATGGTCAGGGACAGGGACACAGTACTGCTTCCAGCTAGCTGGACAGTTTCCACTAAGGGGGATTGTTCTAGGTGTGTGTGGGGGTCCCATTTATTATTTGGATGAGGGGGTACTGCCAGATAAAGGGAAGCAGTCACAATGCCTCTGGCTGTGCCGAGGCACCCTGGCTCTCTGTAATGAAAGGGTGTCTTTCAGGCAGGCAGAAGGACACAGGAGGAAGGCCGGCTTTTGAAGCATTGACTCACACCCCTATAGGGAAAAAATATCATAAAACAATGCAAAACTCAGAAATGTGTCTACTCTTCCACCAGTCCTAGGAGTTTATTCTAAGAGACTCTTTCTGAAGACTTTTCATGGACAATTTAATAGTAAACACCCAAGCCAATTTAACAGTTGTCAGCTCACTGACAATCTTGTTTGATCTATACCCAGACCCATGACCTTGACCGACCCCACCCCACTCCTGTCAGATGATTTTGCAGCAACTCACAAACATTTCACTTCCTTGGTGAATATATACAGTAAAACCTATGAATGCCCAAACCTGTGTGCAGTAGAAACCTGTCAGAGAAGGAAAATGCAAATATTTCTCTCTGCCAGAGGCGGAAAACTGTTGGAGCCAGGAAAAACAAGGGCTCACTGAGTTCAGGTTTGACTGTGTCACTAAATGGTAAGACCTGCCCCCTCAGAGTAACTGCCATACCATTCTCATGCTCTAAAGAAGCAAAGCAACAATCATTCCTTATGAGCAGGGTGCCGGTCAGAATTAGAGGAGCCCTTGTGACTTAGTGGGTTGTAAGTTGAACTAGGCACTTCAAGGTGAGCAGTTCCAAACCACCTATCACTCCTCAGGAGAAGGCTGAGGCTTTCTACTCTCATAAAGATTTGTGGTCTTGAAAACCCACAGGGCAGTTCTACTTTGCTCTGTAGGGCCATTATGAGTTGAAATAGATTCAGTGGCAATGAATTTGTTTGTTTGTTTGTTTGGTTGGTTGGTTGGTGCTGTAGGATAGGCATTGGGCTACTAACTTCAGGGTTGTTTGTTCAAAGCCAGCCATGCTCTGAGGCTATCTGTTTGGGTAAAGATTTTCAGCCTCAGAAACACTGGGAGTCAGAATCGACTCCACGGTCACAGTGGATTTGTGAGAATTAAGGAGAGCAATGCTCAGCTCCTGGAAATAAAGTAAAATAAAAAGTGGCAGGGGTTAGCATTCAGTCATTGGTTCTTTTTATTATTTTGTTTTCTTTTTTTAAAAAAAACTGTGGAAAATATACAACAACAGAGAAAGCCTGACTCCTGTAAGATGGAAAAATCAAAAGTTGCCCCACTAAAACAAACAATTAAAAATGGTGAGACTGGGCTGAGCCCTGGTGGCCTAGTGGTTGTGTGTGGGACTGCGGCCCACAAGGTTGACAGTTCAAATCCAGCAGCAGTTCTCCAGAGCAAGGCTGGGCTTCCTACTCCCACCAGGGCAGTGATGACACACACACACACACACACACACACACACACAAAATGATGAGACTGTACTCTTTCCAAGGCAGAAAATTTGCGAGACCCAGAAAACCAAGGCAGTCCTGTCAAGTTCCACCTCTCACAGGTTTCACCGTGTTCAGAACGAAACAATTGTCACTCTTCACATGTGCAATTCGGTGGCACCAACTGTTTACCACGTTGTTCAACTCTTACCCGTGTCCAAATTCTCCCATCAACTTTCACAGAACCTCAAGGTTCCCTAAGCATAGCTCCCCTCGCCCCAGCCCCTGTGGTAGCCCCCGTGGCTGTGGGAGCTGCAGGCGAAGTCCAGAAGAGCAGGGCTGCTACCTGGTTTCACAGGTTGAAGTTGGAGACAATCCAACTTTTAGAAATAATAATGAGCTTGTTGCCTATAGATTTCTGTATGATCAACAGTCGGTTCCTGCTCTCTTAGCGCCTGCGTTCTAGACAAGCAGACACCTGCGTATCTGAGAGCCGCTTGGCAAGGATTGACTCCCTTCAGGTCTATGCCAGTTATCTTCTTCAGCCAACAAGGATTTCTGAGAAAGGATTTCTTAGGCCATCTTAGTGAACCTCTGAAAAGCTGGCTAAAACTGCCCAGACTTCAAGGGCTCTGTCCCATCTGATGTTATGAAACCTGATACAATCCCATTTCTTTGGGGCCCACAGTTTAGGCTGTCTGTTCTCCAATCTGAAAACCATAGATGGAATATCGTCTCTAATATTATTTTTAAGGTGCTTTGGTGGTGCAATGGGTTGCTAACCACAAGGTCTGATTAGGAACCACCTGCTACTCATGGGGAGAGAGGTGAGATTCTCAACTCCTATAGCGATCTACAGCCTCAGAAACCTGCATGTGCATTGCTATGAATCAGAATCAACTTGGCAGCATTGCAACTCTTTTTTTGGGGGGCCATCACTGCCCTCTGGTGGTGGGAGTAGGAGGCCCAGCCTCTGCCCCTGTGGAGCTGTTGCTGGAATTGAACCTCTATCCCAGTGGGCCGCAGTCCCACACACAACCACTACGCCACCGGGGCTCAGCCGATCTTAATTTTTTTATTCTAAAAAAGTTTTCACTTTTATGAACTGGCTGGAGGTTTACAGAACAGAGTTACTACACTTTTCCATACAACACAACAGTTCATGCACATGGTGGTGCAGTGGTTGAAAGATTTGGTTTTTATTCTCCACAAGAGAAAGATGAAGATTTATAGGCTCAGAAACCCTATAAATGTTCATTATGAGTCAGAATCAACTTGATGGAAGTGAGTTTGGTTTAAGCCTTATTATAAACTTTGGGAGGACCCCCTATTAATGGATAACCAACAGGCTGTTAATTCAAACCCACCATCTGCAAGAGACCTAGTTAGTGATCTTCTCCCTTACAGCCTTGGAAATCCTATAGGGTCGCTATGAACTGAAAATGACTCAAAGGCACTTAGGTGGCATAGTAGAAGCCCTGGTGGTGTAGTGGTGTGGGCATTCGCCTGGTTGGCAGTTTGAAGCCACTAGCACCTCCTCGGGAGAAAGACTGGGCTTCTACTCCCACAAACAATTCAGAAACCCACAGTGAATCACTGTCCATCAGCATTGACTTGATGGAAGTGAATGGAGTAGGTGGCATGGTGGGTTCTAAGTTGGGCTGCTAACCCAAATGGCAGCTGGTTAAAGCAACAAGCTATTTATGCCATAGGAGAAAGAAGAGGCTTTCTACTCCTGTCAAGATTTAGTCTTGGAAACCCACAGGGAGCAGTTCTGCTCTGTCCCAGAGTCATCGTGTCAGAATGGACTCAATGACAGTGAGTGAACAAGCCTCTCATTCCCATCACATGTGGATTGAGTTATGTCTAGGTGTGTGTTCGGGCACATCAAGTCACAATACAATAACGTATTTCTCACTCATGTCTATTTGAAAACCAGTGTCAGAGATCAAGTCGATTGCTTGTTTTCATAGAATATGGGGTCGCAACTAAAAGTGCAGGGCCCCATTTTGTGTGCTTGGCTCAAATGTTACAAAAATAGGCAGCCCACAAGAATTCTTCACTCTGCCGCCCCCAACCCCATTACCCCTGCCCCAAACCAGCACCACCAAGAGAGCAAGACTTCATCTAGGGCCCATGCCCTGAATTTGGACTTCTAGCCTCTTATCCTGTTTAGAAAATCCATTTCTCCTCTTTAAAGCCAAATAAATATATTAAACCATGCACTAGAGCAGAAACACATAGAGGTTTATTTTTCTCATGTCATCAGAGGTCTAGAGGAAAATGGTGTGAGTTGGGGTTGTCAGTTCTTTGTGGTCTCCAGAAAGAACACAGACTTTTTCATCTTTTATGCTACCGCAGTCACTGAACAGATAGATGGATGTCTCCACTTGTGAAACTTAGGCTCCAAGATCTAGGAAAGAAGAAATCAAAAAAGCCTTCTCAAACAGCTGTTTAGGAATGTGCACTTTCGTTACTACAGGGATTTGTATCTATGTCACGGATCACTACTGAGAAATCAAGTTTCTCTAGGTGCAAGGGGAACTAGGAAACGCTAATATTCTTAAAGAGGCAGATTGCCACACTGAACAAAACTGGGGCGGCGCTTTTAGGGAGAGAGAAGTAAAAACAGCTCTCTGTGACAATGGGGTATGGGAGAATTGAGGTGAGAGTCGAATGCAGCAGGGAAGGAGGGGCAGCACTGTACGAGCAATCTTCAGATACCATGAAGCGACCTTGGGTCAACTAGATAGCAGAGAGATGCAGTGAAGAGAAGTTGTCAAGGTGGCTCCTCATTTCCCACCCTGAGAGGAGTAATGAAAGACTTGGGGGCAGGGGGACAGAGTATTATTTTTTGTGACTCAAGGAAGTTCTGTTTTGTTGACTACTGAAACCAAGAAGTGGCACCTGAAATACCAAGACCCAAACCTGCTGCTCTCAAGTCAATTCCAACGGATAGATACTATAGGGACAGAACTGATGCATCCGGCTTCTGAGGCTGTAAGATCTTTACGGAAGCAGATTGCCTCCTTTCTCCCTCCAAGCAGCTGGGGGGTTCAAACTGCTGGTAGTGTAGTTGGCAGCCCCATGCTTAACTCATTATGCCACCAGTGTCTATAGGCAGGAACAGAACTGCTGCAATCTTTATGGAAGCTGACTTGCCTGGGGCAGGGTGGTACTGCCTCAGTTTCCAAGGCGGAAGTCTTTTAGGGAGCAGACTGCTAGTATCTTCCTCCCTCAAAGCAGCTGGTGGGTTTGAACTGCTGACATTTAGAGGTCAGCAGCTGAGCCCTTCATTGTTGCACCATCAGGGCTTTTACATGAAAATCTCCCTCATCGCAAAGGGGGCCTGGTGGCGCGGTTGGGTGGTTCAACCCCACCAGTTGCTCTGCAGGAGCAAGATGGAAGCTGTTCCTGTAAAGATGTGCAAGCACAGTAAACCCTATATGGCAAAGGTTCCCAAATAGATTTCGCATACTCCTTTTTTCAGGGGGAAAAAAATTACTCTGAACACCCAATTAAAAACTTTCGTACTCACTGCCACTGAGTCGATTCCAACTCATAGGGAGAACCCTACAAGAATAGAACTGGTCCTGTGCTTCCGAAACTATTTACAGGAGTCCAAGGCCTCGTCTTTGTCTCAAGAAGTAGTTGATGGTTTCGAAGGCTGGCCTTTCGAATAGCAGCCCCACATGGAATCTGCTATGCTGGCAGGCAGGACACCAGAATTCTGTACTACAGCCCATAACCCAGGGTAAAGGATTGCTTTTTTTTTTTGGGGGGGGGTGGGCATCACTGCTCTCCGGTGGTGTGAGTAGGAGGCCCAGCCCCACTGCTGGAATTGAACCTCCGTCCCAGTGGGCCGCAGTCCCGCACACAACCGCTACGCCACCGGGGCTCAGCCCAAGAATTGCTATTTTTACAACCTCCCACCCCCTCCCCGCCCTGCTAAATAGGCTCATTTTGAGTCAGAACCGACCCAAAGGTTGTGGTTTGGGACTTAAGCTTTGGGGCAGGAGCCCAAAGCTTTAAGAAAACCGTGACTCTGATGTAAGGGCAATTACTTGGAGTAAATTAGGAGGGTGCTATTCCCCTGCTCTGGAAAAAGCAGTTAAGAAGTTTCCCGTCCAGCAGAGAACTCAGCTAAGGAGCAGAGGAAGCCAGGAAGGGGCCTTGTTGTAGTGGACCCTGGGGTTGAGGTGGTCAAGATGTTTCCTTCACACCCATCAGCTGCTCTGTGGGGGAAAAGCAGCTGGTTTGCCTCCTGGTTTATAGCTTCGGAAACCCTCAGGAACACTTTGAATCAGTGACTAGATGCCTGTGGGTTTTTCGAAAGGGAATTAAAAGGGCTTATCTAGCAAGGGCGTGCCATAGCCAGTGACCAGGATGCGAGCACTGTCCATCCCAAGTGGCAGCGCCTACCCCTACCGGGCAGTCCTATTCCATCCTGCATTGGTTGCAGAGTTGGATTCAACTCAACAGCAATGGGTTTGGGTTCTTGGTTTCTAGCTAACAGTTGACAGATGCAAGACACACACATACCAGGGTGCATTGTAGTACATGTTACAAGAAACTTGTACGTCTTATCAAGTTACACCAGCAAGCCATACAAAGGAGTTACTTAACCATAAACAAATGTAAGGTGCTCTGGCAGCACTGCAGGTTAGGCATTGAGCTGCTGTCCTCCCAAGTTTGATGGCCCAAACCCACGGTCAAAGTGCTTATTTTCACAAACGCTACTTACAGGTTCAACCTCACGGGGGAGTCAGAACCTACCCTGCACGAGCGGGTCTGACCTTTCTTGCTTAGAGACACTATGGGTGAAGCTTGCTGAAATACTTTCACAAATCATGTGACCTACATCAATCTCCGAAGCATAGTGATCTAATACTCACCAGGGGCAGGCTAACTCCCTTAAAGTTTAATGCTGATGCAGAAGCTTGGAAACTTGGTAGCACACAATGCCATTGAATTTGTATGACAGTCTAGAATGGTTTAAAGCATGCAAGTCCTTTTTGGAGGGCACAAGTATAGGAGACCATGGATTATTAGAACTGTATTCATGAGATGCCTGGAAGTAAACTACAGCCTTCAGTTAGCATCCATATTGGCTATCAAATGTTATGAATCTAACAGAGGTTAAGTACCTCATGGTTTAAGAGTTGAGAAGAGGTATGTGGGAACTAGTACTTCCTAATTTAAAGTGCCCTCAAAGCCCGTTAAGAAAAGCGTAGACAATTTGGTTCAACTTAAGGCTAAGATCTCTGCAGTTTAATGTCAAGGGAATAAAACCAAAAGTGGAGAAGGGTTAACTTGTCCCTTTCTTTTAATGCCAAGATTCCTAGCTACTAGACTGAAATTACTAATAAATTTTACATGTACCTACTTCATTCTGTCCAATGACCTTTCAAAGAATCTAATCCACAGTATAGGATTCTGAACCTGTACACTGTACTGATAAGAGCCTTATTGGCTATCAAACTGCTCATTTTCATTTGCTGTAGATATTCATGGCACGGGAGTAATTGGTCATCACACAAGGATGTCCCCTTTCCTGGGCAGCAACCAAGAAATTACATCTTACAATTTTTCAGGCAAAAGCACAATTTTTATTTTCAACTCTCCTAATAAACCACAATTGACAGCAACAAAGGAGACTGTGCAGTTCAACTTTTTATTTTAATAAAATCAGAATATGCACAGCACATGCAGTGCTAGCATCTAAACTAATACAATAAGCAATTACTAAAGCTACAGTGACTTGAGGGTCAATCTTTACATTCAGCAAGTTTAAGTCCTTTCTTATATTAACAGAAAATATTGCTTGCCGAGAAAACTTGCTCCGATGCTATTGCTGAATGTACAAGTCACTGATTATGCCAATACAACAAAGATAACCACATGTTTGAGGATTGCAATGTGCCAGACATTCACTGAAAAAAAAAAATACACACAACTAAACAAAACTCACGCAACAAACATCTGAGAATCTGGACACTTCATATCAGTGTTTTGAAGTGTTTCATTAATATCTTAAGACAAGTGTATCAAAACCTTGGCATGTTTTAATTTCAAGTCGCCAATTTTGTTTTTACTAACATCAGAAAGTTATGGCTACACTGCCAATGCCGGGTCTGCTTAATTTGACTTAAGAGTTTAATATGACTTAACATTAAAAGCTCACACTACCCCGAAATATATAATTTCACGCATACGGTGACATTCAACATTCAAGTGCCAGTGTTTTTGTACTGTCTTTTGGTCAAGTTTCTTTAAACTTTCAAAGAATCACTTTTAGGCTTACAAAAATAAATATTTGTCAAAATGTTCAATAAATATTACATAAAACTAGCAGCAAAAAGTATCTAGAAATCTGTCGTGTGCAAATAGTTTTCTTCCCTACTATCATTCCCATGGTCCCAAATAAATTTTAGAATCTAGTCCCATCCCCTTCCTAGACAAGCTGCGTTCATCAATCTCCAAGAGACAAAATAAGATTGGAAGTTTAAGGACACGCACACAAGACATATATATAAAATTCTCTGAATGTGCAATAAAAGAAGTACTTTGTAAAAAGTTATGGGCAAAATGTACAAGGGCCTAAACCTAGACTAATTGAAATAGCACCATAACAAATGACCTCAATACTGTCAAGTGCACCTACTTAATAAAAGTTTTAGAACAAGGCACAATACACTTGAAAATCTATTGCACTTTAGGAAATTTTTGCCGTCTTCCTATGCCACTGTAAAAAGATTGAGCGTTTTGATCACCGCATTCTGGCCACAAAATTAGCACAGAATCTCTAGTGGCAGAGGCATTTTAGTGGTGGACAATGCTCATCTTTGGCCAGATTAGCATAAACAGACTATAAATACAATGGAAACCTATGCAACTAAAACTGACTAAAACTGCACTGTATAGCAGAATTGACACCTTGTGCAGTTAATGTACATATTTCCAACCTGTGTGATCTCAAAAGATTTCAGTTTGTTACTCTTCTGGAGCCATTTTTACAAAGTCTATATAGTAAGCCAGTTTAACATCTCAACGCAGCTTGAACAGAGTAATGTGAATCGGCATTTAAAAGAAAGCCTGCTGCATTAATTCTTCCTGTTCATACCCTCTTGACCAAAAAACATCAACACTAGCATGCGTTATTAGACCAAAAATCACCCAGAGCCCTATAATGAGGGCTGGTCATTGCTGTGATCAGCCATTCTACCATTTCAACTTCATTATGGCAGGCATTTAAAAAGTCTAAGTAGATGAATTCTCCTAAAAACCTATTTCAAGTTATCAGACCTTTAAACTTTCCCTGTAATGTATGCCCACATTTGGCTAGCTCATAATGATCTGCCTAAACATTGAAAGAGGAGTTGCTGTATTTACTTGCATTAACTTTGAAAACAGTGCTTTGAATGTATGCATGTATTCATACATCACCTCATCATGACTGGAATGGCTTGTTTAAAGACTATCAGGTTCTAAATACCTATCCAGGATAGAGTGAGCAAATCAGATTTAACTTAATACAGTTTGCCACATTAGAAACTAATTCCATTATTATGCTTCAAGACGTTTGTTGTTTTCTCCCAATCTGCAAGTATTCAAAATGCCCTAATGCAGGCTACCGCATAAGTTTTTTCCCTTATAGTATATTTATGGATGAATCGATGATTCCTGTTAAGTTGTATCACACCTGTGTGCCAAGGTTTGATTTTAGCCCAAGTTCAGTAAATTTATTTTGTCAAAACAATTGGTATCTTGAGCATTACTGAGCCAACAGGACATCAAAATAAAAAGTTGTCTAAAGTTAAAGGCACAGTACATTAACAAACAAATGATCCTCAGTCACAAAATTATAAATGCAGTTTGGGATGGGGGTAGGCGGGAGGGGAGTTAATCCAAACTACAGCAATGAAGTCTTTAAACCACCTTCCGAACAGGGCTGCTGATTGTTCCTTTCTTTTCTTCGTGCGACCTTGAGCTCCCTTAAAAAAAAAAAATTTCAGTGGAGAATCACAGCTGGTAATGTACTGCGAGTTCTTGAAGCTACACAAGGTATAGTCTGGCTAAGTTACATGTGGTTTCCATATTAGCTTGTTTGGCAGGGTGACCCACTGCAAAGTGGGCTCAGTTACCCCACCAGTCAACCCCTTGGGAGTTGTAATTTCCTCCATATCCATCACTGTTGTAAAAGCCTCCATATCCACCTAAAGAAAAACAAACAAAAATACAATTAATCAATCAATCAATCAAAAAACACATTTCTTTCTTTAAATACTTTGAACCAGGGGAGACGAACTGAAAGATGCGTGAAGGGAGACAGCAGATGGTATAAAACATGAAAATAAAAATTTATAAATTATTAAAGATTCAAGAGTGGGGAAAAAAAGAGGAGCTGCTGTCACAGGCTCAAGTACAAATGAAACACTTTAGAAATGATGGCGGCAACACATGTACAAATATGCTCGATACAACTGATGTAAGATTACGAGTTCTCGAAGAGCCCCCAATAAAATGACTAAAATTTAGGAAAACTCCCACTTCGATAGAGCACCCCCCCCCCAGAACTAACCCTCACTCATTTCAAAGCATGCTTGGAAATATTTGAAAACAAAACAAAAAGCAGTCCACAAAAGGCCATTACCTCCACCAAATCCTCTGCTGCTCCCATGACCACCTCCACCACTGCGGCTGCTGCTTGCCCGGCTGCTGCTAAAGCTGGAACTGCCGGCTCCACTACTTTGTCGGTAGTCCCTGGCACCGAATCCTCCACTGAATCTACTGCTACGAGGGAAGAGAAAAATGACGGTCCATAAGACAGCACCGAAACAACTCCCTTTGTGGCATATTTTCGTGACGGTATTTCCAAATGCTGGAGAAGAAAGGGTTGGCTCTAACTTGCTGTTACCTTTCTTTCGATGGATCTAGGTATGGGCAGTCTCAGAAAATCGAGTTTAATGAATATTTAAAGTGCAAGCCTACACTTTACTTGTCTAGCACAAATAGCATGAAGTACCTCTTAGAACGCCCACGACTGCTCCCCTTGTAGTGGTGTTCATAAGCCATATTTTCTAACCAAGATGGCACCTCTTGTTTAGCTTCAACAAGGAGATCCAACAAATCCTTTGTTATGTTTACATTCCTGTCATTGAAGAATGAAGTGGCAAGTCCTGAAAGAGTTAAAAAAAAAATTACAAGAAGCAACCTGGTATCCTTACTGCCCCTATGAAAAAAATATTAATACTGAAAAAGTTAAAATTTGTCATTTTAAAAGATAAAATCCATTTTTTTAAAGTTCTTTTCACTGCTAAATTTAGTTTCATTTCTTGGAAATAGAGATGCTAATACTTAAAGATCCTGATGTTCCTTGCTGCACGCCTGCCAATGAAAATGGCAATTAGATCAACACCAAGCCCTTACCAAGGTTCCCAACACGCCCAGTACGGCCAATGCGATGCACATATTCTTCAATGTCACTTGGCAAATCAAAGTTGATAACGTGCTTCACATTTGAAATGTCCAGTCCTCTTGCAGCCACCTGGAAAATAAGGTTTGTTATAAACGACCCATCTTAAAGAATACAAATGTAGGAACACTCTTTAATTTGAAAATATATACATACTGCTGTAGCCACAAGAATTGGGCTTTTTCCTGAGCGGAACTGGTGGAGGGCCTCCTCTCTATCTCTCTGAGATCGGTCTCCATGGATACTGGTACAAGCATATCCTTCATGGTATAAGAAGTCTTCCAGAGAATCTGCACCCTTTTTGGTCTCCACAAAAACCAAGGTCAGTGAATCCTCGCCTGAAGTTTAAAATGTTAAGAGTTTTTGTTAAGTGGCTTAGCTCTCTTTGCACTTACCCATACCCAATAGTTACGATCAAAGCCATCAGAATGAAACTAAAATTATTTGTAACTTTACCTGTTGCATTTAGAAGGTCAAGCAGAAATGACCGTTTGTCTGAGTCTTCCACCCAAACCACTTTCTGTGTGATGTTCTCAGAGGTAGAGCCCACTCTTCCTACTGCCAGAAAGATATATTCATCCAAGAAGTCACGAGCAAGCATCTGAAAGAAAAAAAAGAACTGAGCCCTGGCGGCGCAGTGGCTGTGTGTGTGACTGCGGCCCACAGGGCTGACGGTTCAAATCCAGCAGCAGCTCTCCAGGAGCAAGGCTGGGCTTCTTACTCCCACCAGGGCAGTGATGCGAGAAAAAAAAAATCATTAACTCTGGAAATAAACATTTTTCAAAAATTAAACCCTTAGGCTGAGCCCCGGTGGCGTAGTGGTTGTGTGTGGGACTGTAGCCCACTGGCTTGGCAGTTCAAATCCAGCAGCAGCTCTCCAGGAGCAAGGGTATGCCTCCCACTCCCACCAGAGGGCAGTGATGCCCCCTGCCCCCAACAAACAAAACAAAACAAAAAAAAAGAATTAAAACTTTAATCAAAGGGCTGAGCCCCGGTGGCATAAGTGGTTGAGTGCGGAACTGCAGCCGGCGGCTGGGTAGCGCCCACGACCACCAGAGGCAGTGATGCCCACAAAAAACAAACAAAAAAAACCCTTTAATCAAGTAATACCTGTATTTCCTTAGGAAAAGTAGCACTGAACATCATGGTGTGGCGAACACCCTTTGGTGGCATGGTGTCTTGTTCAACTATCCGACGGATTTGAGGTTCAAATCCCATATCCAACATTCTGTCCGCCTCATCCAACACCAAGTACCTGTCACAAAAAGTAAAATTTATTTAAAACCTGAAGGGATAAAAACAAAAACCACCCAAGTGAACCATCCCGCCTCGTAACTATGTGCACACATAACTTCTTGTCAATCAGCTTAACATACCCAGATTAGCTCTTATTGCTTGTAGGTTATTCTCCGTATCAAAATGTAACCCCCTATTTGTCCACATTAAAGATCAAGTAC
This sequence comes from Nesogale talazaci, assembly GCA_004026705.1. Lineage (NCBI taxonomy): Eukaryota > Metazoa > Chordata > Mammalia > Afrosoricida > Tenrecidae > Nesogale > Nesogale talazaci. Next base: position 15,880 of record PVJH01031768.1, read on the forward strand.
AAATCTTGTACAAGAAGTTAGATATTCGTTAGATATTCTTCACCTTTAAATTCAGAAAATGCTAATATCACAAAGCCACACAAATGGCATCCCATTTGCTTAACCAAGCAAACAAAACTCGCCAACATACTTGCAGAAGTCTAATCCAATCTTGCCTCTTTCCATCATATCCACAAGACGCCCTGGAGTAGCTACTAACAAGTGACATCCACGTTCCAAGTCTCGAATCTGTTGGCCAATATCGGCACCTCCATAAACCACACAAGGACGAACTCTGGATCGGTACGAAAACTGCAAGGAAAGTAGGTTTTTATCAGCCTTATGAGCTCAAGAGTTTTACATGGTCATAAAAACACTTCGCTGCAACCAACAGGAAAGCCAACAATCACTATAAGATTCACTTACTTTTCTGGCTTCTTCATAGATCTGCACTGCCAGTTCTCGTGTTGGTGCCAACACCAAGGAGATGGGGTACTGTTTGCGGCGCCCGTATCTTCCATTCTCCTAAGAAAGAAATGGAAGGATTGCACCTGAAAATTTCACTAAATATTGAATTTTGTCTTAGCACAAATATTATAAAAAGTTCAGTTATTTTAAAGTTTCCTATTTTATGATAGCCTTACCTTCATGGCCCTCAAGGCATCGCCTGGACCATCTGAATAGATTTGACTCAAAATAGGTAAGAGAAATGCTGCAGTTTTCCCGGACCCTGTTAAGACAAGAAAGTCATGCAATCACATAAAAAGGCTCAGCTTCATATTTTCAAATACCATGAAGCAGTATTAAAAAGTGACATCAATTTAATTTTCTTTTATGCCCAAATATTTTCCAAAAATTAACAGTTAAGCTAAAGATTCTAAGCGACTGTTAACCAAATGCAGCAGAGATGAGTAGTAAAGCCTTATCAGAATACAGCCATAATTAAGTTACACATAACCATGACTGCTTGCACAGTTCCAATAGTTAAGTACTCCTGACTTCCTGTCAGATCTTTTACAGAAAATATGTCAATCCTTGATCATTTGTTTGTAGGGTCCCCTAAGAATTTACCCTTAAAATTTTACATTCCCTTACAGTATGTTATACTGGTAGTAATAGATAGCATTACAACCTTTCCTTAAGGCAGCAGCAAAACGATTAAATGATTTTGATTCTGCATATTTCTTAAAAGGGGACAATTTTAAGCTGATACCAAGGGCTGAAGTAGAAAGTATATGTTTTGAGAAAGATAGCAAATGTACAAATGTGCTCGACACAATGGATGGATATAGAGATTGTGATGAGTTGTACAAGCCCCCAATAAAATGATTAAAAAATAAAACAAAATAAGGGACAATTTTGTACTGCCACTTACATGTTGGCCTAATTCATAGTAAACATTCTTTGCCAGCCCTATGGGCCGCAGTCCCGCACACACCACTACACCACCAGGGCTCAGCCCATAGTAAATATTCTTAATTCGCAGCTTCTAACTATCTCTATTCCTAAGACAGGTGCTACCTCGTATCATAAAGGGATTCCTACCCAAACTAAATTTCCTCTGAAGCACAGGTTATTTGGTAATCTTAGCTTTTCTACTCGACAGTGTTGTATGTTTCCATAAGGAAAGACTACAATGGCAATAGAGGCCCCAAAGTCCAACGAACAAGTTACTCATCAGATTACTCCTGACTTGTGTTAGTCACATTAAAAATAGTAGGGACTCAAGTTTCCCCCCCAAATCTAGATATATCCTCTTTTCTGTACAGTTTAGAAGCAGTACAGAAATCGTTTAAACAAGTTTTGTCTGCATCAGGTGATCTTACCTGTTTGAGCGCAAGCCATCAAGTCTCTTTTTTCCTTGATGATAGGAATGGCATGCTTTTGCACTGGTGTTGGGCGAGTGTAACGAGTAAGCTCAATGTTTCCCATAATGATCTCACCCATCTCAACATCACTGAACTGTCAAATTCAAACCGGTTCAAAAGTTAGAAACACGTATCTGGTTCACTTCTTTATTATCCTAAGACATATACTGGACTTATACATACATGACAAGACACCATTTATACTGCTTTCAATGTCGCAAAAAGGGTCAGGCAAAAATACGTACACTTTCAATATGTGGAGGACAGTTATTTCCTGTTGCCTCAACTGGAATGTCATCATACTTTTCAAAGTTAATCCCAGTGTTGCCTCCAGAAAATAGTTCCCTAAGAATAAAATATTGGTTAAGTTTCCTTGTGGTTACACTAGGCAGTATGGTTTTATCACCATTGACATAATTTCAAAAACTTACTGTTCTAAGCGTTCACTTGGTGGAAGTGGTTTTGACCAATCATCTTCATCGGATTTGTCAGACCAGCGACTATTTCCACCACGTTCAAATTTGCCAAAGCCACTCCTATCCCCACGACTGCCCATGCTATCATACTCGCTCCGTCCACGATCATCAAACCTGAAAAGCACAAGCAATTTATTAGAACCTTAGAACAGAAACCCAATAATGTCTAAGTAGAACCGTGCTAGGAAACATCAGGTGAACTACTCCATCGTGGTCAACCTCAAATTAGATTAACTAGATTGTATCCTTTATAATAAAATGTACCCAAAAAATGGAAACTAAGGGATCAAGTAGAAAATGTTTTGGAAACTATTATGGCAACGTATGTACAAATATACTTGATACAACTGATGTGTGAAACGTAAGAGTCCCCAATAAGATGATTTTTTAAAAAACTGAAGCACATTGGAGGACTATATAGATTGTGATGAGATGCTACAGCCCCTAATAAAAGTATTTTTTAAAATGAAGTAACCAGGTTTAATTTGCTTCTAATTAATAAGTAGCTTGGACCTGCATTTTAAAAATACTTGTATAAGAATATTTAATAAAAGAAAAAAAAAAACCAAACCAATTTTCATTTGTCCCAGTTACACTACGATGATGTCACACTTTATGGACAAGTTACTTGGAAAAAAGGTAGAAAATAATCCTTACCTCCATTGAGATGCTTAAGAATTTTAGGCCTATTTGCAAAAAATCAGGACACAGCACTAACCACAGCTATTAGGTACATGAAGTCAGTTCACCATACTTGTATAATGTAATCAAAAACAAAAGGTGTTAAAAAATTGTCATCAAGAATCCAAAAAACCTGAGCCTAACTAGGTCATTCGATATGTAAACTTACTCCTTAATAGATATAAAAACCGCAGAAACAATTTTACCTAATTTCTGTGAAACAGGTCCAATTTAGTAAAGACCGCTTACAGCTAAGAAAGCACAATGATCAAGTAGACATTTTGCTTAGCACCAAACCAGGTGACTGATCTATCTTAAGGGGAGGGAAGAATGCCAAAGGGTTAATAAAAATACAAGAATGAAGACAGTAATTATAAGACCAAGCTTTAAATTGCTATTGTACACACCTATCATGTGAAAGAGAAACAAATCTTAGCATTTACTTACCTTCCCCTTGATCCACTTCCACGATCACTGAAGAAACTAGGCTTGGCCCTGGAATCACTTCGGGATCCAAAACTGCTGTATGCATCCTTATCCTTACTGGAACTCCACCCAGAACTGTCTTTATCGTAGAACCCTTCAAGAGCAAAGAAAACAAAACCAAAAAAATTACAAGCCCACTTTAATCTACCGATTAGAAAGCAACATGCTTTATATGATTCTTCATTTCTTTCTTTCTTTGTTTTTTTTTGGGGGCATCACTGCTCTCCGGTGGTGGGAGTAGGAGGCCCAGCCCCACTGCTGGAATTGAACCTCCGTCCCAGTGGGCCGCAGTCCCGCGCACAACCACTACGCCACCGGGGCTCAGCCCTGATTCTTGAGTTCTAAATGTGAAGCTCTCCACATTATCTTGTTATGACCAAAGTTCTGCGGAAATCGTAGCACTAGAAGGGAAGTTGACTTACATCAGCAGTTAAAAAAAAACTCACAAATTATCTGTACTAGAACGTGCACAATAATGATGAAGTACTACGTTCTAAATGATCTGTGATCATCACAAATACCGTCAAATGAGTCCTCTAGGGCTCATTCATTAAATTTTCTTGAGGTAGCAGCACTCACCCAAAACATTCCAAAGCATGTCAGTATGCTTTTTCAAATTAAAAATAATTTGCAATTTTCAGAATAAGAAGTCTGAGAATGGTGTATGGTATACACAAAATAGGAAACCTTCATCTCTATAAATTTCTGCTGTGCACATTGCTTCTAAGGTACAGGTAGCAATATCCTAGGTTTAGGGGATGATTACAGTATAAATTATCCTGATGGCAGGTTTAAAGGGTTTAACTAGAGTCAGTGACACCTTTATTAAATGTTCAGGGAGAGTTTACAAGTTAAAGTTACTTTCCTTCCTTCTGTTCTATACCTCCCGCTACCATTGCCAAGTGACCATCAGCCTTTACCAGCAAAAATCACATTAGATCTCTGCCAGCTCCAACTCTGAGATGCTGCTTCTCTCCAAGGGGGTGGGGGTGGGGAGAGAATCACTAAAATACCAGCCAACACCAGTTAGTGCATTCTGAAGAATACTGAGAACTCTCATGATGCTTAAACTGCAGTAGTGTAAAACTTTCTTAAAACTCTTAGAGACTAGAGACTCACTCCAACTTGCTAGAGCTCTAAATTATAGTTATAATCCATGGGCACGTTAGCTACTATAACGCCAACCTTCCCTTTACCAAATTGAAACCACTGTGAATGTTTACACACGGTAAACACAAGATTAGTGAAAATGTACAAGGCATGCCCTCTGCCTCACAAGAAGGTCAAAGAAATGTCCTCCATGTGACATTAAATTACTTTGCCCCAAATTAAGCAGTCCTTATATTGAGCCAGTTCGGACAGAAGCTCTCCCTGGCATTCATGAACTTCTCGACACAAGGAACTAGCTAGATCTACGAGATGCTGCTAAGAACTTACCTTTAGTAGCTTCTCTGTTCCTTAAGTGGGGAGGAATATAGCGCCCTTCTAAAAGAAATAATAATAAAATTAAGAGCCCCAAACCCAAAGCTTCCCACCAAAACTTTTATTAAAATATGCCTGGAAAACAACATTAGTCATTCCAGTCAGACTACTTATATCTGGAAAATTAGAGGGAAAACAGTATCAAATAAGGGGTGTTGTGTTCTGCCTAATTAGTGCCCCATCCCCAGCCTAAAATATACCCACTGCTGTCTTTGGTTGAGAGAGGAAGAAACTGCAGACAAAATAGTCTATTGCCAAACAGTGCCTCTTAACACTAACCTTTATCCCCTCCTCCCCAAATGATTATACCCAAATTTTCTCCCAAATAAGTTTATAGTTATATTTCTAAATCTAGAGACAGTACCTGGATTAATAGTTCCTTGAAGTTATGGCAGGGGAAGTTAGGAAACTAATACTGAATACAAAAAAAGTCCTCTAAAATTTATTGTGATAGCTGACAAACAACCCCTTTTAATAGGTTTAAACTGTATGTTAATATATTTTTTTAAATTCAAAACTTTAACTACTACTCCCAAGAGTCAGTGTAGCCAGAAGCATCACTTTACCTCTTCCAAAGATCTGGCTACTGTTTAATGCTCCTTTAATGATGAAATATTTTTACTCAAGAAAATCAACCAGGGCATTTTAGTAGCAGAAAGGCTACAATGAGTTTACATGGATTAGTCCATAAATTCGTTATACAGTAAAACAAAACTGAAAGAAAGGGATGTGACTACATTTCAAGCAAGTCTAATGAAACACTTAGCAAACCCAGTATTGACTTACTGCTGGCTGTACTTCCTCCACTCTGATTATCTGAAGAGTTCAGGTCTAGGCCAGCAAACTAGAGAAGAAAATAGTTTTGAATCATTATACTGAGATAAGTTACCATTCACAAAGTTTCCCATAGGTTAAAATAAAACTCTTAATAAGGAATGTGACAAGACTATTTAGCAACCAATGTCATGCTGTAGAAGGTATAATCCAATAAAATAAAATAAAATGTTTTCTCGATGACTTCTTCACAGTAAAGGCTCCTAATCACTAAACAAAGGACCTCTCTGGTGCTGCAGTGGTTAATTTTAAGCAATCTGTTGCTAACTGAAAGGTTGGAGGTTTGAACCATTAGAACAGTGGTTCTCATCCTTCCTAATGCCGTGCGTGACCCCTCATACAGTTCCTCAGGCTGTGATGACTCCCCCCACCATAAAATTATTTTCATTGTTACTTCACAACTATAATTTTTGCTTTGTGGCAGGCTGCTTCTGCAAAGATTTTATTATTTAGAGCCTTTGAAAGCCCTAGGGAGCAGTTAAGCCCCTCTCTTTACAGGGCTGTTATAAACTGGAGTCGCTGGATAGCATCACCAGAGTTCATGGATGGCCACTGCCTGGAAAACAGCTCTCATTTGGCTTTCGATCCAGCAACTTTCTACTTGAAGTTATTTTAAACCTACAAATTGCATCTGAAAATGTTCAAGTTCTCAATTGTCTAGCTCTTTTTCCAAGGTTGTCCAAGTATTTTTTTAAAATAGCATTCGGGCACTTTACATACAACTGTGCCATTCATTTCTTTCTACTCTTTATTTTAACAAAAAATTCAAACATGATTTTGGTCAGAGCTACTTAAAAAATTTTAAAAAACACAATGCTCTTTTAGTTATTTGATTGCCCCCAACCTCAACTTATAGCCATCCTCTATCTCCTCACCCTTCCTTGCCATAGCCTAACATACTACACGGAGTAACACCCCTTCACTTTTTAGAATGACTAACCAGGAACTACTTAGAAGAAGCACCTACACACCCAGAAAGCCAAACCCAGTTCCAGAGACAATCGCAAATTACAGCAATTCTACCTTGGGTTTCGGATTTTACTTGATAATATAGTGGTTTTAAAAAGGCCCTAAATCATCACAGAATACTGTGGCCCCTTGTTTGCAAAAGAGAATTATACTAGAAAAATTTTTGAATCCTGTGTTAAAAGCCCAAAACAAGGCTCAATTGCAAACATCAGTGGGGATAATTAGTGCTGTGCCTTAAAGAGAGCAAAAAGAGATGGGTATGGTACGACCTCAGTTCCATAATCTCCGCTGGCATAAATGTGTCAATTTTATTATTATTGTTAAAATACTTTATTGGACCTTACATGTATTATCACAACTGTCAAGCACATTTGTACAGATCGCGATAATCAATGTGTCAATTTTCAAGTTAAATTTACTTCAAATCTAAATTAGGTTCTTGCCTGCCTAGAATCTCTTTAATAAGGCACCATTAGATGGAAAATGTTGAAACCAATACTCTGTTCTACATCCAGCACTTTGAAAAAACAAAAATCTAGGGTACATTTATTTGCCCCTGAAATCGACTCCCTTTCCTGCGAACTGCACTAGGCAAAAAAGTAACAAACACTTTCGGAATTTAAATTTTAGAGGCTCCAAGGGGTTTGGCTCAGAGACCCCAGGTGAGGCTTGTGGTTTCAAAGTAGAGGAGCTTCCAACTCCACAGTTTAAGCCTCTAGTCCAGCACCTCGGGCCGCCCCCCACTC
>PVJH01031769.1:0-23388 GCA_004026705.1 Nesogale talazaci
TTCCAAGACATGAACACAAGAAAATCCATTTTGGAAAAGAAATTAAAGTATAATATTTAGGCCCAGCTTAAATGTTGAGGCACTGCCAAGAACCAACAGATGGTCCAAAGAGGCACCCAGAGTCTGGGGTACATGGATAAGAATATTCTAGAATGATGTCAAAGGGCCAGCTGAACTGCTGAGACAATCCTGGATAGAGACCCTGACTTTTCAGCAAGCTAGGAACCCAGGAGACACCGACTCCTGCTCTCTCCAATTCTACCTGGGGTGAGAACACCAACGAAGGCAGTGCTCTTTGGGACAATGATGCTGACATAATCATGAATGTAGTGTCTTGTCGCTATACTTTGACACTTAGCTTAATGTTCTTATACTTGATACTGTGAGTTAGTTTTAGGATGATTAGATTGTTTGATGTGTGTTTGTGGTGAATAAACCAAGCATTCGAAAATGTCAAAGAGCCTTAAGAAATTCTTGATCCTGATGCTCCTGACCGTGGTGTTGCTCTATTGTACATCGCATGGTCTGTATGAGTCAGAATCAACTCCTTGGCTCCAAACAGCACAGAATTTGGGGGAGAGGACTCTCATTTCTACTGCAGTTTCCAGTAAGAATAGCCACACACAGTGAGAGAGATTTGACCTACGACCATCATCTTAGGAAATACTTGTTCATTCATTTGCTCATTCTCTCATTTAACAAGTATTTGCTAAGTGCCTACTAAGTGCCAGGCAATGCCGGGTTAAAGCGTGAAACAGCTGCCTAGACGTGTTGGGAGCCTACAGGTTCCTTGGGGAAAACAGATAGTAAGCCCCAGGTCATAACTGCCATGGAGGGAAGGATGAAAAGGGAATGTAGGAATGGGCGAGCAGTGGAGGAGAGAGCTGACGCTGTCATGCCACTGTGTGTCCTCACGCTGGTTCTGATCCACAAGGCCAGGGTCCCAATCGTCTTACTATCAAATGGAGATCATCGTAATCTGACTATGTGGATCAACCTTGCTGCTTGGCCAGTTGACCTCCATCTTGACACAGTCTAAAATTGTTCCAGGTGCAAGTCTTTCCTGCTTGTTCCATGACAGACATTTCTTCCCTGATGGTGGTTTCTAAAATACTGATGATGGTTTTTGAAATACTGATGATGAAACACTGATGATGGTCTTCTTTTTCTTACTCATTATTTGCATTTTTAGCTTAGATTATTCATATTTTATCTTTACCACTTTATTTTGGTTCTGTCTTTTATCGTTTCTGTTGGGTTTACCAGTTTGTGAAGCACAGAAGGAGTGTGGGCACAGAGATAATAACTGATGCAAAGGTTTATAGGAGACGTAGGGGTGTGTGGGGGGCATAGAGAGGGTGAAGGAATTTTCAGAGTAAGCACTGAATGCAGGAGGAGGGAGGGAGCATTACAACTGTTTGTGATTCCACAAGTCATTTTAAAAGTGTGAAAATTTAACCCTGAGAAGAAGAGAAAATGTTCTAAAATTGTGATAATGATTATACAATTCTTTTTTTAAGTCATCTGATTGGAGGCTCATACAGCTCTTATCACAACCCATCCATCCATCCATTGTATATCAAGCACATTTATACATTTGTTGCCCTCATCATTCTCAAAACATTTGCTTTCTTCTTGAGCCCTCGGTGTTAGCTTCACATTGTCCCCTCCCTCCCTGCTTCCCTCTCCCTCATGTACCCTTGATAATTTACAAATTGTTATTATTTTGTCATATCTTATACTGTCTGCCGTCTCCCTTCACCCTCTTTTCTGTTGTTCATTCCCCAAAGAAGAGGTTATATGTCCATTCTTGTAATCGGTTCCCCCTTTCCACCCCACCTTCCCTGCACCTTCCCAGTATTGCCACTCTAATCACTGGTCCTGGAGGGACCATCTGTCCTGGATTTCCTGTGTTTCCAGTTCCTATCTATACTAGTGTACATTCTCTGGTCTAGCCAGATTTGTAAGGTAGAATTGGGAGCATGATAGTGGGGGTAGGGGGAGAAGCAGTCTTAAGGAACTAGAGGAAAGTTGTATGGACCATTGTTGCTGCACGGCACCCTGACTGGCTTGTCTCCTCCTTGCAACCCTTCTGTAAGGGGATGTCCAGTTGCCTACAGATGGGCTTTGGATCCCCAATCTGCACTCCCCCTCATTCACGATGATGTGATTTTTTTTTTGTTCTTTGATGTCTGGTACCTGATCCCTTCAAAACTTCGTGATCACATAGGCTGGTATGCTTCTTCCACGTGGCCTGTTGCTTCTGAGATCGATGACTGCTTGTTTACCTTCAAGTATTTAAGCCCCTAGATGCTATATCTTTTGATAGCCAGGCACCAGCAGCTTTCTTCACCACGTTTGCTTATGCACACATTTGTCTTCAGCGATTGTGTTGAAAGGTGAGCACCATGGAATGCCAACTTAATAGAGCAAAGTGTTCTTGCATTGAGCGAGTGCTTGAGTGGAGGCCCAATGTCCATCTGCTACCTTAATGATTGTACAATTCTTCTTGATATGACTAAACTATTGAATTGTATGATGTGTGGATTATGTGCCAATAAACTGTAAAAAAAAACCCAAACCAAGAAAACAACCCCAAACACCTGTGGAACCGTTCCACTCTCCACTCTATGTATGGGGTCACCATTAATTGTCAACAACTCTAAACCAGTAAGTTTCATTTTGATGTTTATCTCAGTTCATCCCAGTGTTTTAAATTGATTCTATGTCAAGCCTATAGTCCTAGCCTGAGCCCTCAAATCTAATAGTGCCACTAACTTCATAATGCATATAGAGAAACATTATGGGAGAAGAGATGGGGATGGAGCAGAGGTAAGAGAAAGAATTCAGTTTAAGGCTTCCACGCAAACGTACAGGTAGCACTTCAGTCAATGCGCGTTACTCAGCCCCTGCATAAACCTCAATGGTGGCATATTGGTTATGCAGTGGACTGCTAATTGCAAGGTCAGTCGTTTGAAACCACCAGGCACTCTGAGCAGCAAAGACTGGGCTTTGTGCTCCCCGCACATGTTAGTCTTGGAAACGCACAGGGGCAGTTCTATCTTGTCCTGTAAGGTCTGTGAGTCAGTATTGACTCAATGGCAGTGAGTTAAGTTATAAGAACCTTAGTCCTCTTGCAAATAATTCTCTGCAGTGGGGTTAGAGGGAGCTAACTGGCACCATATTAGCACTACAATACGATGATAGCGGGGGTCTGTTTTTACATTCCTGACTCATGCACTGCTTCTGTAAGGGTTAATTTTATATGTTTCCACTGGTGTGACCAAACATCAGTCGAGTTATGATTCCATAATCCAATCTGATGTAATGTAATAGAATCTTTTTCTGCAGTGAGAGAGAATGTGATATAATCGGTTAGCCCCTTGATAAAAAGGTTTTCAGGGTTGAGCCCCGGTGGCATAGTGGTTGTGCGCGGGACTGCAGTCCACTGGGACGGAGGTTCAATTCCCGCTCACAGGAGCAAAGGCTGGGCTCCTACTCCCACCACCAGGGCAGTGATGCCTAAAAAAAAAAAAGAAAAAAAGGTTTTCAGGGCTGAGCCCCAGTGATGTAGTGGTTGAGTGCGGGACTGCGGCCCACAGGGTTGACAGTTCAAATCCAGCAGCAGCTCTCCAGGAGCAAGGCTGGGCCTCCTACTCCCATCAGAGAGCAGTGATGCCCCCCCAAACAAAACCAAAAAGAAAGAAAGAAAGAAAGAAAGAAAGAAAGAAAGAAAGAAAGAAAGAAAGAAAGAAAGAAAGAAAGGTTTTCTAAAATGGCAGAAATTTACTCTCCTTCCATTGCCTGGTCTCTACATCTTGGGGTGAAAGCTTGACAGAGTCTCTAGCCTCTCACTTAAGCTAAAGATGTTGGACTTGCCAGGCCCAGAGTCAAATCCTTGAAGTAAGTACCATTTTCCTGTCGTTGTCCGATGCTGTTGAGTCAGTTTCAACTTATGGTGACCTTACCCACAACCGCACAAAGCATTGCCCAGTCCTGGGTCGTCCTCACTGGGGTCGGCACGGTTGAGCCCATGGTTGTACCCATGGGGCCAGTCCATCGGTTTGAGAGCCTTCCTATTTCCTGCTGGCCTCTGCTCCAGCAACCATGGGGTCCTTCTCTAGGAACTGGCCCAAAGGCCAAGAGATGGAGTCTGGACATCCTCACTTCAAAGTCGCATTCCAACTGCACTGCATCCCAAACAGGTTTGTTCTTTCTTCCGGGAGTCCACTGTCCATGTAATATTCTTGTCCGCACCACACTCCAACTCTTCGCCGCTCTCCCGTGTTCATTGTCCAGTTTCATGCGCATCTGAGTTGATGGAAAACGCCACAACTTGGGTCAGGCACAACTTAGTCCTCAGAGGGATGTTTTTGCTTTTTAACAAATTTTTTTGGGGGGCAGCACTGCCCTCTGGTGGGAGTGGGAGGCCCAGCCTTGCTGCTGGAGAGCTGCTGTTGGATTTGAACCGCCAAGCCAGTGGGCCACAGTCCCACAACTCAACCACGACGCTACCAGGGCTCAGCCCTTTTTAACAATTTGAAAGAGGTCATTTTACAGCATATTTTCCCAATTATCTCTCTCTCTCTCTCTCTCTCTCTACCTCCCTGCCTACATATATCCATAGCTCCTCAGAGACAGTTCAGGTTTTGTTCCAGACCACCACAATAAGGCTATCATCACAATAAAGTGAGTCACACACATTTTTAGCTTTCCAGTGCATAGAAAAGTGATTTTTACAGCATACTGGAGCCTCATAAGTGTACGACAATGTTATTTATAATTTTGAAATATGGTGAGAATGACCACAGAGGGACACAGAGACATGAAGAGTTTGCTTTGCCCCTCTTAGACATCTCAGAGGAGCTCCTGGGAGGCACAGATGCTCAATCACTAATTGAAATAGCGACAGTTCAAGGCCACCAGAGATACCGTAATGGAAAAACCTGGCCATCTACTCCCCAAAGGTCACCCTTTGGAAAGCCCTGTGGGACAGTTGTGTCCTACACGCAGGGAGTCACTGCGAGTGGGATCAACTTGGGGTTTGGTTTTGTTTTGAGCATCTCATCTACTGTTCTCTCCTCCCTCCACTAGAGGGGACCCCACACACAACTACTGGCTAAATCAAGCCTAAATCACAGTCAACACACACACATACACATGTGCATGCGTGCACGCAATTTAAACCACTTTATTTATTTATTTTTATTTAATAAATTATTTTATTGGGGGCTCGCACAATGATTATCACAATCTATACATACATACATTGTGTCGCACACCATTGTACGCCTGCTGCCATCATTCTCAAAACATTTGCTTTCTACTTGAGCCCTTGACATAAGTTCCTCATCTTTTCTTCCTCCTCCCCAATACCCCCTCCCTCATGAGCCATTGATAATGTATAAATTGTCAATGTTTTGTCATATCTCACACTGCCCAATATCTCCCTTTGCCCACTCCTCCACTATCCATCCTCCAGATGGGAGGTTATATGTATATCCTTGTAACCGACTCCCTCTTTCAACCCCACCTTTCCAGTATCTCCACTCTCTCTACTGGTCCTGAGGGGTTGGTTCTTCTGTCCTGAATAACCTGTATTTCCAGTTCCCATCTGTACCAGTGTACCTCTTCCAGTTTAGCTTGATTTGTAAGGCAGAATTGGGATCATGATAGTGGGGGTTGGAAGCATTTAAGAACTAGAGGACAGTTGTATACTTCATTGTTGCTACATTGCACCCTGACTAGCTTGTCTCCTTCCCATGACCCATCTGTAAAGGAATGTCCAATTGCCCACAAATGGGATTTGGGTCCCCACTTTGCACCACCACCACCCCCTCAGTCACAAGGATGTGATTTTTGTTTCTTGATACCTCCTCCCTTTGTCCCCTCATAATTACACAGGCTGACGTGCTTCTTCCATGTGGGCTTTGTTGCTCCTGATCGAGATAGCTTCTTATTTATCTTCAAGCCTTTAGGGCCCCAGACACTATATCTTTTAATAGTCAGGCACCATCAGCTTTCTTCACCACTCGTGTTCATGCCCCTCCCTGTCCTAAGCGATTATTTTAGGAAGGTGAGCACACAGTGATATGATTTTTTTCCTGTTTGATACCTGAAACCTGATCCCTTCGACACCTCATGATCATGCAGGCTGGTCTGCTTCTTCCTTGTGGACTTGGATGCTTCTCAGATAGATGGCCACTTGTTTATCTTCAAGCTTTTAAGACCCCAGATGCTACATCTTTTGACAGCTGGGCACCATCACATTTCTTCACCACTTTCGCTTATGCACCCATTTGTCTTCAGTGATCGTATCAGCCAGGTGAGCATTGCAGAATGCCAGTTTAATAGAACAAAATGTTCTAGCATTGAGGGAGTACTTGAGTGAAGGCCCAATGTCTATTTGCTATCGTAATACTAAAGCTATAAATATAGGCACATAGATCTATTTCATCATAAATATATTTACATATGCACATGCCTGTATTTAGACCTCTATAAATGCCCTTTCCCTCTGTGTTAGTCTGGGTAGACTAGAGAAACAAATTCATAAACATGCATATGGATATAAGGGAAAGGTTTATATACAAGAGAAATGGAACATTGAGAAAGCATCCCAACCCAGTCCAGTCCAAGTCCAAAAGTCCGATATTAGCCCATATGTTTGATACCAGTCTATAAAGTCTCACAAAGTCACAGGCCAGTGGGTGCAGAGTCCCAGCTCTGGCAGGAGTTCTCTCACGGCTCCTCGTTTCCAGGACTCAAGGTCCATCAGCAGTCTCCATTGGTGATAGAAACATCTTGGCGCTGGCAAGGGTCTCTCTGTGGCTTTTCCAGCTTCAGAGGGCAGGTTCCATCAGGGTAAGGGCATGGGGCTTCTCCTCCAGCACTTCTGGTTCCTCAGACGTTGCCATCTTGTCTTGTCATTGGAATGACTTCCAACAACTGAGAAATGATCTCTCATCTTCATGAGGGAAATATTGCAAGACATCTCAGAATTCTCAGAGAAAGCCACGCCCACAGAGGTCTCATTGGCTATCTCCAGTTTGACAGGCTCGACTCCACCCCTAGACTTCCAATCAAGAAATTGACATTAAGCACATGACCTCCACATCCTCCTACTTCTTCCCTCTATTTCCTTTTACTTTCCTCTTACCCCACTACCACGGTCAGCCTTCATTTGTGTTTCAATACTTCCTCTCGGTTACATTACCCTTGCATAAGCCCTACCAGGGATCCTACATCCTCCTTGCCACTGTTCCTCGACCCTGAGCCTGTCCACACCAGCCCTTTCCCCCCCTTTTTTCACCCCTTTCCCCCCCTTTTCCCCAGGAACCATTGGTCGTGTCAGTCCTCTGTTGCGGTCTGCTTCAGTAAGGAGACAGCGTGACCCATCCTGTGGTCATTTGCCCAGTCTCCTCTGTGTCGCATTAGCTCCTTTAAGGGATGTCTTCCTCTGAGCATCATGGGCCAGCATGAGGTCCAGTTTGGCTCTCTCTCTCTCTTCCTTTCTCCTTCCCGTCCTGCCTCCATGTGGGTGTGGCATGTTGGCCCTCCCCCAACCTACTCTGTCACGCCCACTTCCGGTGTGTGTGTGTCTGTCTGTCTGTCTGTCTGTCTGTCTGTCTGATTCTGGTTGGGGCCAGCCCTGTAGCCCTCTCTTTTCATGAGAGAGAGCGCGACCAGCTGGCTTCCTGACCAGGGAGGCAAAGATCCAAGGACAGCATGCCTGTGATGCGCAAGACTGGAGAGAGACTTGGGGCTGCTGAGGACCAAGAACTGTACCTTAACTGCTTTCTGACCTGGACTTGGAGTAACCTGTTCACTTCCCGAAGGCGCGCCCTGAATTCTGCGTGCCGTCTGTGACTTCGGTGTGCCATCGCAACACGTGCTCAGACCTGGGGGTCAGAAGGGAAAGCAGCAACCGGGAGGGTGGAGGCATGGCCGAGCCCCGCCGCGGGCCGTAAGAGAGCCGCAGGAGGTCAGATACAGCCGGTTCCCCCTGCCAGGTACGGCAGAGTCTATGTCAAGGCTCAAAACAGAGGTCGGGCTCCCATCCCACCTGTAGCGTGCTGCAGAATGTAACGTCTGATACACTGGGTTCATAGTAGATTTTATTCTCCAATTAGCTTTCCCTAACTTGGGTAATAAACTAAACTGTAAAAGCAATCCTAATAGAGCTTTAGCTACAACGGGGATTCAGGGAAAAGAGTTTCCATTTACGTTTAATCCCCCCTAGGAGCTTGTCTTTCTGTTTTTATAAAGAATTCTGGGGAGTAATTTTGAAAGAGGATTTTGTAAAGGAAAAATGAGATCGCAGCTATCCTTAATGATAAATACTCAAATTTGCCCACAAAAAAGAGAATTCCTTTTTTCCCCCTCACCCAAGTCACATCTTTGTATTCAAAGATTTAACTTTCTGTTGCAATCACAAATCTTAACTTTGAAGAAAAAAAAATAGTTCTGAGTGAATTAAAAATGAATTTTCCACTTCCCCACCCCCACCCCAACCAAGACATTCCGCGACAGCCACGGGTTAAATCAGGCTTTCCTGGCCGCCTCCCTCGGTGATGTGAGGGCGCCTTCATTCTGGGCGAGCCCACAGTCGAGCTGCGGTTTCTGAGTCAGCGCCGGCTACCAGGCAGACGTTGCCGAAGACAACGCTGCCTTTATAGGCCGCAGCGCAGCAAACTGCCTGCCTCCAGCCTGAGGTTTGATGGACGAAATTCTTCAAATGAATTCAAAAAGCAGAATGCAGAGATTGTTTCCCTTTCATAAAAAGTGACGTGGAGTGGGAATGAAGATTTTCAAATCACAAATTTCAAAAAACATTGAAGTAAAAAAGCATAACTGACTTCAACTGCTGCACCACAAGAGGGGTGAGGGGCGCAGCCCCAGCGTTACCAGCAGCTGTGTGGAAACAATCTGCATAGACCTGACTCCCAGCTGGAAGGAGATCCAGGCTCGGCTGGGAAGCCATCTGCCTAAGTACTCTTGTTTAAGGAGTCCTGGAGGCACAACAGGGAACACGTGCTTGGTAACCGAAAGGTTGACAGTTCAGTCCCGCCTGGCGGGTCCCTGACTCCCTGGGAGGAAAGCAGGCAATTTGGCTTCCATAAAGACGACAGGCAATTTATTCCGCAGCGCCTGTGGGAGGAAGGGGTCGAGTTGGCTTGGCGGTTGTCCTTGTGGCTGGAGGAAATCAGGGGTTCCAGTGACTGCGCCATGGCTGTTCCCTGTTTCTTCCTGTTCCAGGTTTCATCTTGGTATAGACTCAACATAGCATTTCTGGGCAGCCCTGCTAGTGCGTATTACAAGGTTGTCACGAGAGCAGATATATCAGAGCAGTCTGAAACAATGGGACTACCCTGGTCGGGGCACTTTTGAAGGCTGCAATTTTCTCCAAGGACATAGTTTCGGAGACCCGCAACCCAAGCAGTGAAGCAAGAGATGAGCAAATGAAGAACTAATGAGAAGACGAAGGAATGATGAAGAGGTGAAGAAAGCAAAAGCAAAGAAAAAAATCAAATCCCCCCCCCCCAAAAAAAAGGTCTTACTCATCCACTTCCACTGAAGAGGATACTTCAAAACAGAAGGAGCAAAAATAGCAGAAGAAAGAAAAAAAAGAACATGGGAAAAGCAAAACATCTCCAAAAAGACGAAGGAAGGAAGGAAGGGAGACGCATTCTTCTGCATCTGACAGTCCTGGAATCTGAAGTAACGGAGACTTTGACCTAAACCATTGCATTTTCAAACTTGTTTTTAAAGATAATTTGATCATGGGATTTACTATATGATAATTCTTCACAATAAATCATAATCATTTCCAAAATGAACAAAGATTACAGCCAAGAAAACAGTACAGGGAACCTCTACTCTGTTACATGCAGTCACTGTTCAGTTATTTTCAACAGACAAACGCCACCTTAATAGCTTAGGTTATTTTCAGGAACAAAAAGCCAATGCAGTTCTTTATAAGATAACCAGATGTTCACTAGTAGGAATGATGTTGGATTAAAAGTGGGTCCAGGGGCTGAGCCCCGGTGGCGTAGTGGTTGTGCGCGGGACTGCAGCCCACTGCGTTGGGGGTTCAAGTCCAGCAGCAAGGCTGGGCCTCCTACTCCCACCACCAGAGGGTAGAGATGCAAAAAAAAAAACCTTAAAAAAAAAGTGGGTCCAAAGAAGTAGCTGACAAATGCCTCAGTCACTCCCTCTATGCTTAGCAATCCATATTAACTTGTTAAATTATCACATTTACTTGTTCATCCATTTAAACGTTTCTGTGAAATTCTGCACATGGCTTCAACAAGTTCTTCCTTTTAAACCTTTCTTCAGGAGTCTGGTGGTTTCATGGATTATGCCTGGGACTGACAAACCCAAGGTCACATAGCTCAAATCCGTCAGCCCCTCCAAGGGAGGAAGATGGTATTTTCTGCTCTTGTAAAGATTTATTGCTTCAAAAACCCACAGGGACAGTTTTATTCTGCCCTGAAGGTATGTTGTTCATGATTATCTTTGGAGGGAAATTTCTTTTTAAAGTAATTACTCCTGGATCCTAATAATATATGTTGCCCTAATTTCAATTTGTATATGTCTATATTACTACTAAAAATGATAGATTTCATTTTTCTTTGCTCTCTTTCAGAGAAAGTCTTTTACCAAAAGTATATAGAGTTTGCTTTCCATTGTAGTCTTTCTAAAAATCGAACCAAAGTTTTAATAAGGCAATTTAATATAAATTTAGGATTACTGAAGAATTATAATTATGCCTCCTTCAAATCCTCTTCATTTTCAGCAAGCGAGGTTGTTAGGTAGCCAGGATAGAGAGAGGGGGTTGGTTGTCTCTCCCCAGAAAGGTGGTTGGGAAAGACTCAAGTGAGTGTTAGCCTCTCATGAAGACCCCCAGAACTGAGCATGCTCCAATTCAAGCCTCGGTAGGACACCTGGCTGGCCCACACTAGGCCCAGGTGAGCGTAGTTCAGCCAAGGATGACAACCAATACCTGTAACCAGGCCTCCCCAGCCAGAGGTTTGAAATACCTTGGCAGCAGGAAGGTGGATCTCTTTCCCCTGCCCCTGTCAGAAGCAGGTGGAGGTAGGAGGTACACCTGTGTCACTTGGCTCGGCCCCCTCAGCACCTGCTGGGGCAGCTTGGGACCCACATGCACCTATTCAGGGCCCACACACTCTCTTTCTCTCTCCTCACTGACTCCCCATCTCCCCAGCCCCATGCCTGCTCTCTCTGGCCTGTTTATTGTGAGGGCACAGTCCAGTTGTGAACCCCGGTGCTGCTTCTGCACGGCTTGGCACGCTTTCCTGAAATAGTGTGTACCCTTTAAGACTGTAACACCTGGAACTTTCCCTGTCCTTCATAAAAAAAAAACCTGGTAGGTAGCAGGATAGGGGCTTGTTCTTCTCCACACCCAGGGGTCCCTACAGGAGGGTGGAAGCCAGCCCATTCAAGCCCAGACCAGCTGGGCTTAATTCAGTCCATGGGGTCAACCAGCCCCTTCAGCCAGTCTTCTAGCCGAAAGTCCTAAAGGGCCCAAGCCTGGAGACCACCACCCCTCTCATCGACTCTTCCTCAGCTTTCTGCTCAGCAGTGCTTCGGTCTCTCTGGTCTCAGGCCACCTTGGATGGGTGTGCACCTTCATGACAGTGTGTGTGCTCAGTTACTGTATAGCCTGAAACAACTTCTTTATAAAAACCCACTTGGATCATGTGCTAGTCCAGGTAGACTAGAGAAACAAATCCATAGACACACATATGGATATAAGGGAAAGACTTGTATTCAAGAGGAATGGAACATTGAGAAAGCAGCCTTGTCCATTCTAAGTCCATAAGCCCAGTATTAGCCCATATGTCTGATAGCAATCCATAAGTCCTCTTCAGACTCACAAAGCACAGGCAGTGATGTCGGGACAATCACAGGCCAGTGGGTGCAGAGCCTTGTGTATCCATTGTAGTAGAAGTATCTCAGCACTAGCAGGGGTCTCTCTAGGGCTTCTCAAGCATCTCAGCACTGGCAGGAGTCTCTATGTAGCTTTTCCAACTTCAGAGGTCTGGTTCCATCATGGTAAGCCCATGTGGCTTCTCCTCCAGATGTCTCACAGGGAGCCAACCTTCTGTTTTGTCAGCTACAGCATCTTCTAGGGACTCTCACCTCCATAAAGGAAATATCGTGAGATTTCCCAGAATTCTCAGAGAAAGCCATGCCCACACAGAGGTCTCATTGACTATCTCCAGATTGATTAGACTCCACCCCCACTCTCCCAATCATGAAATTGACACCAAAATACATGATTGCCACAGATCACAAACCAGGCTTTGGCATTAATTACCATATTTTTGGTTCATAAGACTTATCTGACCATCAGACACACCCAGTTTTTAGAGCAGGAAAACCAGAAAAAAATATCCTGAATCAAACAGTACCAGTATACTAAGATGTTATGGGGTTCCACACTTTCGTGCGATAAGATGCACCCTCCTTTCCCTCTCCCTCCACTTTTGGGGGTAAAAAAGTACATCTTATGGTCCGAAAAATACAGTAACTCTTGTGTGAAGTCAAGAACTGAGGTATTACCCACTGGAGAAACCTCACAAGGCCATTCATGAATAAATCACAAGTTGTTGTGAATCGTCCTCCATCCTGGTGCCGAGTTTGTCCTCACAGAGTCCAACTGTTCCAGTTGCCCACTCAACCAACTCAGAACAGTAGGTTGAAAGGACACAGCCTGGCACGCACGTTTTTCTATTTTAAACTGGTGTCCCCTTCTTCGGGGATACCAAAACCTCTTCGGTTTATGTACAGGTTCTGCAGGAGCACAATAAAGAGTTCTGGGATTCCCATTCTTCACAAGTGATCCATAATTTGTTATGATCCGCACAGTTGAATGTCTTTGCACAGTCAATGAAGCACAGAGAGACATCCTGGACTTCCCTGCTTTCAGACAATCTCCTTCTGCCATCAGTCCCTGCTCAGCTTGACTTCCGGGCAGCTCCCTGTCAATGGACTACTGCAGCCACTTCTGAATTGTCTTCAACATTTGTCCAAAGTGAAGGAGAGTTGAGGATTAATGGCTACAGTTTACAGTGTAGATTATACCTGTGTGATCAACAGCCACAAAAGTGGACATATCGGGGGGTGGGGAGGGGGAAAAAAGTGGACATATCTAGCTTGAAGCAGGGGGTTGGGCACGCCTCCACGGTCCGTTCTTCTTGACCATTCTGAGAGCAGCTATTCCTCTCTGTGCCATCTACATGTATGCTGGGTTCAATAGCTCATTGCTATGGCCACACAGAACTCCCAGACAATACCCAAGATTAAGGAGTTTGTTAAGGAAGTGAAGAGGGTCTCACAAGTCAGAATCGGTACACAGTAAGGATACAGTCATTGGTAAGCAGCACCACCTCTTCTGAGCCAGTAACCAAGTCTTTCTGCAGTCCGTAGTCCCTTGGGCACATGGTCCCATGGCATTTGCCCTTGAGGACCAGGAAGTCAGCCCATCATGGTCCCACAGTCTTGGGCTAAATAAGAGGAAGCTACCCTATAGTTCCTGAGTCTTCTTGCCACAGTCTGGTACATCTGGTCTCAGTGGCCTCTGATACTGCAGACGATGGATGTGCTCTTTCAACTGGTCCTGCCATTTACTTGTGTCCCAGATGGTTAGTATGCTTTGATGGGGGTGCAGTTTGCCTTCTAGCCAACCTTACCCACTAGCAAGGATAACACAGGATGGTGTCTTAAATCACACCCTTAAGCAAAGCAATCTTCAAGACCAAAGTTGTCTTCAAGAACAAAGGGCGTGATTTGGTTCCCACCCTCTACCAAGGTCAGGACTTAGCTTCACCCTAATTCTGTAACAGAGAACTCCCTCTCAACTGGGATCACGGCCACAGGCCTAGCATCCAGAATGACAGCATATCACATAAGGAATTCTGGCTGGAAAGGCCATACTAACTGACTAGATCTCACCTTCAACCAAGGAAAACAAAAGTCCTCACAATGGAACGAACAAGCCACACGGAGCAGACCACGGAGGTGGCAAGGATCTCCTTGTCCTTGGGCCAACAGTCAATGCCCATGGGAGCAGCAGTCAAGACTCAAGAGACGTACTGTGTGGGGCAAATCTGCTGCAAAAGACCTTTTTAAATCTTTTTTTTTGGGGGGGGCATCACTGCCCTCAGATGGTGGGAGTAGGAGGCCCAGCCTTCTCTCCGTGGAGCTGGAATCGAACCTCCATCCTAGTGGGCGGCAGTCCCGCGCACAACCACTACGCCACCGGGGCTCAGCCCGACCTTTTTAAATCTTAAAAAAACACAGTATCACTGTGATTACTAAGGTGGGTTTGAAAGGTAGAACGATTAGGGACAAAAGGGGTTGTCTCTACTAAATGCCTAAGCGCAACAAAAATTAGCTGACTGTGCCACAAGAAGGGACTGGAAAGAAGTCAGGCACACATTGGACACCTATGGGTCAATCCAAAGTTGGGCATGCTCAGACCAAGGTCACCTAGACACAAGGGAAGGTCAACCCGGGCACAGACACTAGGCATCAGCAACACCCTGTTCCAGGTGCGCCTGAACTCAACCACTAAGAATGGCCAATAGCCAACCATGCCGCCTCAAGTGCGGGAGGAAGAGACAAGGAACAGAGAGTAAGGGCAGTCCCTCTCTTGTTTGGCACCCTTCTTCTGGTGCTTCTTCCACGCGGAGTTTCCCGCTCCCCTGAAGGGCCCATCTTCAGTCTCGAGCTCTTGCGTGGTTCCCGCACAGCCTTCTACGCTTTCCAGAGATAGCATGCACTCCTTGAGACTGTAATACCCGAAAATTCCCTTACTCATAAAAGTTACTTAGATTTAAAAAAGTGCTTCTGCCACATGAATGCTTTCAACACTGAGATGCAAGAACTGAAGTAAACCATCCCAGAAACCAAACACATTTCACCCAACCCACAGTGTTTTTTGGGGGGTTCTTTAAATCATTTTTTTTGGTTGGGCATCACTGCCTCTGGTGGTCGTGGGCGCTACCCAGTGCTGCTCCTGAGAGCCGCCGCTGGATTTGAACTGCCAAGCCCGTGGGCCGCAGTCCCGCACTCAACCACTCAGCCACTGGGGCTCAGCCCCTTTAAATCATTTTATTGGGGGCTCCTACAACTCTTATCACAATCCATACATACATCCCACGACCTGAGGGCACTGATGCCCCCCCAAAAAACAAAACAATCCATACATACAACCATGGTATGCCAGCACATTTGTACATCTGTTGCCATCATCATTCTCAAATCATTTGTTTTCTACTTGAACCCTTGGTATCAGCTCATTTTTTCCCCTTTCTCCCCGATTTGCCCTCCTCATGAGCCCTTGATCATTTTTCCCCTTGATAATTTATAAATTATCTTTGTCATATCTTATGCTGTCTGATGTCTCCACTCACCCACTTTTCTGAAGAGATTATATGTAGATCCTTGTAATCGGTTCCCCTTTCTACCCCCCCTTTCCTTCACTCTTACAGTATCACCACTATTACCACTGGTCCTGAAAGGATCATCTGTCCTGGATTCCCTGTGTTTACAGTTCCTATCTGTACCAGTGTGCATCCTCTGTTCTAGCCAGATTTGTAAGGTAAGTTGGGATCATGATAGTGGGGGGCGGGGGGAAGCATTTAAGAACTAGAGGAAAGTTGTAAGTTTCATGGTTGCTACACTGTACCCTGACTGGCTCAACTCCTCCTGGAGGCCCTGCTGTAAGAGAATGTCTAGTTGCCTACAGAGGGACTTTGCATCCCCAATATGCACTTCTCTTCATTCACAATGAGAATTTTTGTTCCTTGATCCCTGATACCCGATCCTTTCAACGTCTCGTGGTCACACAGGCTGGTGTGTTTCTTCCATGTGGGCTTTGTTGCTTCTGAGCTAGATGGTCACTTGTTTACCTTCAAGCCTCTTAGGATGCCAAATGCTATATCTTTTGATAGCAGGGCACCATCAGCTTTCTTCACATTTGCTATGAACCAGCTTTGTCTTCAGTGATTGAGTAGGGAAGGTGAACATCATGGAATGCCAGTTTGATAGAACAGAGTATTTTTGGATTGAGTACTTAAGTGGAGACCCCATGTCCATCTGCTATCTTAATACTAAACCTATAACAATATGCACAAAGGTCTATTTCACCATCCTTAAATATAAATATTATATAAATATATTTACATGCCTTTATTTAGATTATATAAATGCCCTTTGCCTCCTAGTTCTTTCCTCTATTTCCTTTTACTTTCCTCTTATTTCACTATCTTGTTCAGGCTTCATTTGAGCTCCAGTAATTTCTCACAGTTACATTACCCTTGGTTAAGCCCTACCAGGCCTCAGACTCTCCTCACCACTGATTTTGGATCACTTGTTGTTCCCTTGTCCCTGGGTTTGTTAGCATCACTTCCTTTCCCCCATCTCCCCTTCTCCCATGTCCCGCTGGAACCATCAGTCTGTTGTTTTCTCTTCCGGGTTGTTTATCCAGCCTATCTTATCTAGATAGACCTGCGGAAATAATAACATGGACAAAAATAAGACAGAGCAAAACAAAGCAACCAAAGAAAGCAAAACAACAGCAAAAACTCCAATGACAAAAATAAAAAAAACCTGACCTTTTTTTTTTTAAAGCTGGCTGGAACCCTGGAGGCTGTCGTAGAGAAGAAGAAGGTCCCTGCTATTCCAGAGACCCTTAAGAAAAAGCAAAGGAATTTTGCAGAACTAAAGATCAAATGTCTAAGAAAGAAGTTTGCCCAAAGGTGCTTCAAAAGACCAGGAGGAAGTTTATCTATGAGAAAGCTAAGCACTATCACAAGGAATACAGGCAGATGTACAGAACTGAAATCCACATGGCTCATATGGCAAGAAAAGCTGGCAACTTCTGTGCCAGGAGAGCCCACGCTGGCACTTGTGATCAGGATCAGACGTATCAATGGTGTGAGCCCAAAGGTTCAAAAAGTGCTGCAACTTCTTCGCCTTCACAAGATTTTCAGTGGCACCTTTGCTAAGCTTAACAAGGCTTAACATGCTGAGTGTTGTGGAACCATACATTGCCTGGGGGACCCAAACCTGGTCAGTGAACTCGTCTACAACGTGGCTATGGCAAAATCAATAAGAGGCATATTGCCCTGACAGATAACACTCTGATTGCATGGTCTCTTGGTAAATATGGCACTGTCTGCATGCATGATCTGATTCATGAGATCTACACTGTTGGGAAACACTTCAAAGGAGCCAAAAACTTCCTGTGGCCCTTCGAATTATCTTCTCCACCAGGTGGGATGAAGAAAAAGACCACCCATTTCATAGAAGGTGGAGATGCAGGCAACAGGGAGGACCACATCAATAGACTTATGAGAAGGATGAACTAAGTAAGGTGTCTGCCATGATTATTTTTGTAATTTGGTCTCTTAATAAAACACTGACTGGGCTGAGCCCCGGTGGCGTAGTGGTTGTGCCCGGGACTGCAGCCCACTGGGTTGGAGGTTCAAATCCAGCAGCAAGGCTGGGCTTCCTACTACCACCACCAGAGGGCAGTGATGCCCCCAAAACAACAACAACAACAACAACAAACAGTGACAGCTTTCAAATGGAAAAAAAAAAAGTCTGTAAATAGTTCAAGGACTGCTTGTTGACCTTTAGGAGTGATTTCGGGTGGAGTGTGATGGGTGCCACCTCCTGGTCCCCAAGTCTATGTTTGGCATTTCCTCACGACCTCCTTGCTCTGTTCCCCTGGCTATTATCTTGCATGCCCATTAGTATTTTGCCTCAGTGTGGTAGCGTCAGCTCAGGGGCAATTCCCACATCATGTTCCCAGTGTTGTCCCCCATAGGGTTATGGATCAGTGAGAGGCGTCGTGTGTCATAGTGGGTCAGCATATGGTCTTCTCTGTGGTTTGGCCGTTGTGAGTGGGAATGTCGTCCTCAAGGCTTGGTGGGCCAGGATGGTTCCACTCTCTCTTCCTCCCCTTCATGTGCGCCTGTGTGCCCTGGTCAGACATGTCCCTCTCCCCAAGCTGCAGCTTCGGTTCTGTCCTCTGAAGTAAATTCTTCTGGGGGCGGGGTGGGGAAGGGGTGGCTGCCCATGTAGCTGTGGTTGGGGTGGGTTCCCCAGACTCTCTACTGGTTCCCTACCTCATGGCGGTATGTTCCAAGCCACAGTAATTTCACACACTTCATAGGAGTGGGAACGCCAAGCAATGAAAAAGGAAGCTCAGAGAAGAATGAACACATTTGAATCATGGTGTTGCAAAGGCTACTGCAAAAGTCACCCAGTCAAGTATCCTGGGGACAGGGGGTGGCTCCTTTTGGCAAGGAGTACATTTCATTTGTGAGCTTAATAACATAAAAATAATGCGACGGTTGCTTTCGCTGTCTTCCTGAACAAAGAAAAGATCTTTTCTTTATATATATATCTTTATACATTTAACAAAAGGGAAGCAACAGTAGACTTGTAGCTAAGTTAACACACCGTGCCATCTTCTTGATGCTGCATTCTGCTACGGTGGTAGACGGTTGTCATGATGCGAATGGTGACCACACAGGGAATGATTTAGCTTGCTTTTCTCTGGAACTCCAAAGCACATGTCCTCCAATTGGCCTAAAATCCCAAGCTGTTCACTTACTTCAATTCTTACTGCTAAGAAGACTAAAATAAACCCTAAGGTAACTGAAATAACCTATACTAAAATCATAAAAAGCTGAATTTTTTAGTCTTGTTTCACTATGAATATATTTGATATTCCCCTTTACTTAAATCATTTCATTGAAGGTTTCATTGATTCCTAACTTTTAGAGGGAGATAGCAAAGGCAAATTAATTCACTATCAATTCTTGCACCATGACAAAGGCATGCAAAATGCATGCAGCCCCACGAGTTCAGTGAAGCCCAATGCAGCTGCACAATGAATATTGACTTCCCACAGACTACTGGAAGAACCAGCCAATCCGTTTAGAAGAAGTACACTCAGAATATGAGGGGGTACCCCCCAAAAAACCAAGAAGATATCTCCGGTAGGTAGAGTTTTTGTAGTACGCATTTTTTTACTGCTACGTGAGCATCGAGCAACTTGCTCTGTTAGTGCACTCAGTGGCATCTTCTGGAAAGGTTCTTTCTGGTCACAGTGAATTTTTTCATGAATGCAGATTCACTCAAACCTCATTGTTGTATGATGGCTGATTTAAGAGAACAGTGTGTGGCAGTGAAGTTTTGTTTCCTGCTTAGGAAAACTGCTCCAGAAACTGTTGTGATGTTGAATACAGCTTATAAGGATAGCACGACGGAAAAAACTCAAGGATATGTGTGGTTTTCTCATTTCAAAAATGGTGAAATGTCGATTGAAGACAAAACGTGTTCTGGATGTCTGTCAACTTCCTGAACAGATGAAAACCTCAACTCAGTGTATTTGGAGTTCTTTTCACCAGGTCAGATTGTTAATCAAACTTTCTATTTAGAGGTTCTGAAAAGATTGCCTAACACTGTGCCAAAAAAAAAAAAAAAAGGCCTGATTTGTGGCAAATGGGGGTCTGGTTTTGCCCCTATGACAATGCACCTGCTCACGTAGCCATCTCAAAAAACAGCACGCTTCTCTTGCCCCATGAACCGGAATTCCCTCCAAGTGACTTCTTTTTGTTTCTGCGAATGTGAAAGGGCATAAAAGGACAGTGATTTGACAATGTGGAAGAGGTGAACAAGGAAACAAGGCGGGCAATGCTATCAGCCATCCAAACGGATGAGTTTGAAAAATGTTTCCAAGAATGGAATCGCAGATTTGACAAATGTACTTAGTGTAACGGAAGTACTGTGAAGGTCATAAAGTTGTTTTATAAAATAAAAATGTAAATACATAGCTTGGGGGAAAAAACTCCCATTTGGCGGGCGGGGGTGTTACCCTCTCCCAGGCTTACATAAGCAAAGATGGTGAGATGTTGTCTTGCTATCTTGGACCATACCATCAGAGGGTAGACAAAATCCCGAGAAATGCATATGCTTATGCATGTAGACAGGGAAAAAGATCATGACCCTCATCGTGGGTTAGCATCTTCAGGAAGGACTGGCACAGAGGCTGCAACAATGGGCTTAAACACACCAGGGAGTGTAAGGATGGCCCAGGACCAGACATATAAAATTTCCCTGCGGTCGAGCCGACTCAGCAGCACCTGACAACAAGGTGTCATCTTATTTTGTGTTTTCTCTTTGCTATGTTTTTTTCCCCTTCTTTCCGACTCTCTGTTGAGGAGATAAAAACCAGCAGAATCCTGCCTTGATGGAGGAAAGCCAGTAAGCTCTGCACAAACCTACCATTTAGCCAATCACGTGTCCTTCCTGCTTTGCCTACTTGAAGTCAGAAGCTTGTTACCTATGAGCATTCTTTCTTTACCTATAGCCACTCGTGTCTCTGGACCCAGACTTTTTTTTTAACTTAAAAAAATCATTTTATTGGGGACTCATACAACTCTTTTTTGGGGGTGGTGGTGGTGGTGGTAGTGATTTCTTTCTTTTTTAAAAAATTATTTTATTGGGGGTTCTTTTTGTTGTTGTTGTTTTTTGGGGGTCATCATTGCCTCTGGTGGTCATGGGTGCTACCCAGTGCTGCTCCTGAGAGCTGCCGCTGTATTTGAACTGCCAAGCCCGCAGTCCACAGTTCCGCACTCAACCACTTACGCCACCGGGGCTCAGACCTTATTGAGGGTTCATACATCATTTCTCACAATACATAAATACATATATCATGCCCTGCTTCTTCGCATGCCTGCTGCTGTCATCATTCTCCAAACCTCCACCTTTCCACCTGAGCTCCTGACATCAGCCTCCCATCCCTTCCCCGCCATCCTTGCTCTCCATTGCCCCCCTCAATACTCTATGAGTCATTAGTGTTTTGCCATAACTTACACTGTCCAATGTCTCTCTGCGCCCTCTCCCCCAGCATCTTTCTCATTGGTAGGAGGTTATGTGTTGGCTCCCCTTCTCTACCCCACTTTCCCTCCACCCATCTAGTAGCTTCACTCCTACTACTGGCCCCAAGGGGTTCATCTGTCGTGGGCTCTCCACATTTCTATTTACCATCTCCACAAGTGTACTTCCTCCAGTCCAACTGGATTTGTAAGGTAGAACTTAAACCATGACAGTTGGGGGGAGGAAGTCTAGGAACTAGATGAAAGTTGTATGCTTCATCGTCTGGACCCAGACTTTAGGAATGAAAGAAGATGAAGAGGGTAGGGCCAGAGAATTAAAAAAAGTTCTCACAATGTTTAATGAAACCTTGAATTTTAATTTTAGTTCTCTTCTTCTCCCCTCCCCCTGCCTACTATGAAGGAATATCCCTTCATCATTTGTCAAGGATGGAATGCCTCACTGAAGAACACAGCTCCCTACCTTCGTGAAGCTCACACTCTGATGTGGTGAGACAGGCAGCAAACAGTCAATGTGTGAGTACATCAAAGTGGTACATTAGAATGCTATCTTAAAGAAAATGCCCCCACACCTTCCTATCCCCATCTACTCTCCCATCTAAATTTAACTTTTCACTTTTTTAACTTTTCTCTGCCCCAAAGTCTCTTCTGACTCACGTCACCCTTATGGCAACAGAAAGCTTCCTCTTCCTCTTGCAGAGCAGCTGGTATGTTTGAACGAACAACCTGTACTTAGTGGCCCAACACGTCACCCACCACCTGGACGGAGCCCCGAGTTCTGGTAACCGTTTACTTCATTAGCCAAGCCTAAGTCACCTTCTGCTCCGCCCTGCAAGGTCACTCGGGGCCGGAAGTGACTTGACGGCACCTAAGCCACAGGAATGTCGAGGTATAGTGAAGGCGTCATGGACGGCCAACAGGAGGCACACATCGTGTCTTGGAAGAAGGACGGCAGAGAGGACAAGAGCTTATCTCACGTCCTTAGGGCATGTTGTCTTCGGAAAAGGACACCAAGCTTAGAAAAGCAGAAGGGCAGCAAGAGAGGAAACCTCAACAGGAGGGATTGGCCCAGTGGCTGCCACAATGGGCTCAAACGTAGGAACGACTGTGAGGCGGGCACAGGACCGGGCAGTGCCAGGGCTGAGTCAGAACCAACTCAAGGGCACCTAACAATAACAACAAAGAATACAGACACGGAAAAGGCAGAGACAGACCTACGGAGTCTGTTCACTCCGGCAGGAAGTCTGTTTTGCAAATCTCAGTAAGCAAACCCGCGGCCGTGGAGTCCATTCTGACCAACCACCTGCCATCCAGCTACTGTGACTGAGGGAACCTCCCACCCAACAGGATTCCCCCTCACTAGCTTCCACGGCGTCGATGTGTGGAGTCAGACAGCGTCGATGTCTGCCCCTGTGTGTTTCCAAGACTGTCCCTCTTTACGTCTTTCTCCAGTGGGGGTGATGGGGGGTTTCCAGCTGCTGGCCTTTCAGTTTGTAGCCAAGGCTCCTCCATCCCTTCAAACAGACTGACCACCTGGGTGATGGTCCACCCATCGCCCTCCTGCACTGAACACTTAGCTCTAATTTTAAATTGAGAAAGCAGGAAAGGGCCTTTTTTTGGAGAGCGTCAGACAAACAGGAAAAGGAAAATGAAGACATCTGTTGGACACAGACCATTTGATTTCAAAAGGAAGAAACAATCCCCTGATGGGTTAGTTAAAAACATTCCGTATTTAAACAGACACACTCCTGGTAGGTTGACTAAGCATGCCGGCTTGTTTCTGTGGCACATGCAGCATTTATGTTTAAGTTGACCAGAAGAATGTCACGCAGTTCTACTCCGCCCTACAAGGTCAGGACTATTGGTTTGGAACGTGCTGTTTCCCGAATTGAAAACAGCATAGGAAAAAAAAAAACACGCCCCAAATAGCCCGATTTTCTTCAACTGATGTTAATTTACCTCTGCTGATTTCATGAATGTGTTAAGTTGCTTTGATAGCTTCAATGAGATCATGGATTTAACATAACAAAGATGAAACCAACCACATTTAATGTATTGCAAATGATTCCTAAAAACAGAAATCGCTAAAGAAATGCACATGAACCAGAAAGTATTTTCTGTAAGGGTAAAACAAAATCTTTCTGAGTAATCTAATTCTTCTCCTCTAACTAGAAACAAATGAAAATTATAATATTTTACCCTGAAAAAGCAGCCTCTGGGGGCTTAGGAGCTGGAAAGTCCCTTGGAAATCACCTGGAAGGAGCCTTCACTGGTAGATGAAGAAACAGAGGATTCAGCACCCAACAGCTGGCCCAAAGCTGAAGGAAGACAGCTGTGAATGGTGGAGTTGGATTGGAAGGCACAGCCTGGTGCCCCGTCTAAACTCACCATCGTGTGCCACGTTGTGTGTGCGGTCTGTATCCTTAGCAGAAATGGGAACAAGAAA
>PVJH01031770.1:0-23616 GCA_004026705.1 Nesogale talazaci
GTATAAGTTGATATTGGGAAAGCGGCAGTATTTTCACCCAATTTGTTGAATGGATTTTAACTTACCTGAGTGAATAATTAAACTTCTCTGTGCTTCAATGTTTTTATTTATTTATTTTTATTTTTATTTTTTTTTTGGCATCACTGCTCTCCGGTGGTGGGAGTAGGAGGCCCAGCCCCACTGCTGGAATTGAACCTCCGTCCCAGTGGGCCGCAGTCCCGCGCACAACCACTACGCCACCGGGGCTCAGCCTGCTTCAATGTTTTTAATTGATGAAATGGAGATCATAATATCTACTTTGAATATTTCCGTGGATTGTTGATAGGATGGAATGAGATATAGACATGTATCTAAACAATGTCATTAAAACAAACTCATTCATAGTTGTTAGTTCTATTGAGTGATTTTTGACTCGTGGTGACAAATGTGACAGATGAACTGCTCCATGGGGCTTTCAAGGTTGTAACCTTTTGGAATTAGAGCACCAAGCCTGTCTTTGAAGGCATCTCTACTTGGGCTCCAACTGCCAGCCTTTTTACGAGGAGGAGATGAGTGCTAAACATGAGTGCCCCCCAAGATGAATGTAACAACTAGCTAACCAGAGAGATTAGATTCTAGAATCGCAGTAAAGCCATTGACTTGCTATGCATATTGGGAGAGATTTAAACTATAGGATGCCTCAGATTATATTTCAGTGCTTTTAAATGGTATCTTATTTGATTCACACAATAAGTTCTGGCAAGTCCAGAAGTGTTATATGGTGTTGTTAATGTTTTAGTTCCCCGGGTGGCACAAATGGTTTGGATTCAATGGCCAACGGAAAGACTGGCGGTTCCAGGTTCCCCTACAGTGCCTTGGAAGAGAGGTCTCATCGTGTGCTTCTGTAAAGATTTCAGGCAGGAAAACCTTCTGGAGCTCAGGTCTCCTCTGCAACTCACATTTGGCTTACATTTTGTTTGGGGTTGTTATTTCTATAATATCCCAGTGGAGATTAGAAACTCTCTAACCCAACTGCAAAATTTATTTAAGGGATTGGTGGCTATAATAAATCATGACTGAATCATTTATAATCTTCTCAGTTTAGTGGAGATCTGAGAATGTATCAATTTATTCACTACCTTGGTGGTATGGGAGGTTCTAGCCACAAGGTCAGAACTTGAAAACCACCAGCTGCGCCCAGGGAAAAAGTTGAGACTTTCTCCTCCTGCTGAGATTTACGGTCTCAGAAACGCAAAGGGCAGTTCTACTCTGTCCTATACTATTGCTGTGAGTCCAGGATGCACTTGATGGCACTACGTTTGGGATTTTAGCCATCATTAGAGTAAAAAAAAAAAAATCACATAAGTTAGACTATTTTAGCATAAGTTAAATGACATGACCATATGCTTCAAATTAAATTTGTGTTTGTTACTACTGTGACCCTCACTTTCTCTAAGTTTCTATCACTATGCAAACAAATATGGTATTTACTTAATTAAGGAACATGCCTTGCTGTTTGTTTTCCCTATTTCGTTCCAGTTGACTAGAGCTTTCATATAATATATTCTTCAGAGCTATGTTCCAGGATAACAATATAGGTTATAATGAATTAGTTCCTGTAACTAAACTCCCATGGACACAGTCCAAGACAAACTTGTACTATTCAAAATTCTGTGTTTCATGATAATGAGGAGTGTTAACCTGCAGGTCCAGGGCAGTTAATCTTTTTACTTTTACCAGTAGAGACTTAAACAGTAAAATCTCAGAATGAGTGCTGGACCCAGAAATATGTTCATTTTGCTGCTGTTTGCCCCTTTAAAATTTGGCAACCAAACTCAGGAAATGAACTGTAGTTTATTAGAAAATGCCTTTCTCACAGACGATTAAGTTTCAGTGCATCTCAGGTTTTGTGGGAATGGATCAAATACATCAGACAAAAATAGGCTAGAGTTCTTCACTTTCCATTTGAAAGTGATTCACTCATTTCCCAGAAAGTCCATTTTGGCTGTATTGGATGCTAGTTAAAATTATATTGGGGTGATTAAGGAAAATGGAGTTTGAGGTGCTTGTCCTGTAATTGTGTGTGGGTCAGCTCTTGGGTTCTACTGCTTCATCCGTTGTGGTGGCAACTAGAAGGCCTACAGGAAGGACCTGACAATTCCCCTCTGGAAACACGTGAACATCTTGAAGTGTGAAGAAATTATGACCTGGGAGACTACCTTTTCCACTGAAATCAAGTTGCTAGATAAATATTCCTCGCATGTAGCCTCTGGCAGGCCATTCCGAGAGATCGCCATGATTCCTAAGATACTAGGATTGATCCCTGTTTGTCCAAAATGGGCAACAGACTAAAACAATGCACTCCTATATTGGTTTTTTTCGCATTCTCTGCTCCCATTGTCTAATCTCCATACCTCGATGACTTCCCAAGTAAAAATGTTCATATAAACAAATTCTAATTTTCATGGAGAATCCAAAAAACAAAAAGGGGGATCTATTTTTAATTAATGCGCTATGAATGAAAAGTTTGCCAGTTGGCAGTTTCCTTGCATTGATGGAGCAGTCAGATTAATTGTATGCTTTTATCAGATGGCTGTCCATGTTAAACCAACACTGACTGGACATGTGCATTTGCGATTCTTTGTCTGAGGGTAATAATAGGTTGCCTGTGGGGGGACTCATGCGTCCTTGCTCAAACTCCTTGGTAAGAGATGCTTTGGGCTGTTTCTGAAACATCAGTGGGCATCAGATTAATGTCAAGAATATGCGCTTGAACATAGCAATTGTGAGGGTGGGCTAGAATTTGGCAGTTTTTCGTTTTATTCTACATGGAGTTGCTCAAAACTGACTTGAGAGTACTTAACAACAAAGAATTTGTTAATATATAGGTTTCTGGAACCTACCCCCCCCCCCCTACCCCCGCCTCCCCAGAGAGTCTAATCTGGAATGAGGTTTGACATCTGCATTGTTTTGTTTTGTTTTGTTTTGGGGCATCACTGCTCTCCGGTGGTGGGAGTAGGAGGCCCAGCCCCACTGCTGGAATTGAACCTCCGTCCCAGTGGGCCGCACAACCACTACGCCACCAGGGCTCAGCCCGACATCTGCATTGTTAAACATATATGTCCCAGGTAACTCAGAATGGTTCATGGACTACACTGTGAGAAACATGATGAGGTTATTACACAAGTTGCACTTCTCATTGTCATCCGAGACTATGAAATCAATTAAAGCTAACTGGTTCCCCCGGGGCTGAAATAGTATTATGGCACCATTAATCAACTGTTTTACTAAAGTAAGCTAACCAATCACAGAATGGGAAATCAGATTAAAAAGATAATTCCATTCTTATTTTAGAGCCACTGCCCTACTCTCTTGTGGAAATTTGATTTGAAATTATTTATTTGGCTCTTTAACTTGAGTATTAACACGCGCTTTATTAGAGTACTGAGGAACTGCTGAGGATTTAATGCATGCTAGATGTTTAGGGTTCCTTGGTGGAACCAGAACAGCATGTTATTCATCTGAAAGAAGTAAACACATCTTAGCGAGCAGGACTGTGGGAAAAGAGACTGTGTCATTGTTGTGGAAGGGACTGAAGAGCTTTTCTTGCTGAATGGCCTGTTGTCAGGTTCCAGAGTAACCCTTCATGTGACTAAAAGTAGCTAAATGAGTCGCAAAGTAGCTTATAACATTTGTTTTCCAATTAGAAAAAGCAAAATTGTGATTTAATGCTAATTTGTTTACTTGCTAAAATTGAATGCCTTCCTTTCCTTCCTAGTTCTATATTATAGTTAGTAAACAGTATGCTCATTCCTGATCAACATGTTTATTTATATTAAATTTTTTCTTAAACAATCGCCTGGAAAATGAATAAAGCAGAATCCAGCAACATGCTAAAATGATGTGTAAATTCTATTTAGTGTTATTAGGTTATTGCAATACTGATTACAATGATATTATTCTCAGAAAAGTGAACAATCTCACCATCTCAGACTGTATTTCAGCTGCTTTCAGTTAAGAGACTCCAGCCCTCTAAATTTAGACCTGTGTATGTGAAATGTAGTATTTTATAAAAGATTTTCATCAGAGAGCAGTACTGTGGCATTATTCCCATATCCCTAAATATTATTCTGCAACCACATAAAACTGTCATTTATTTTGCGTTTCTTAATGTTTCAAGATTCATTTAACAACCCATTCCATTTGAAATGTTTTCATGGAAATGTAAGGAAGTATATCCTGCTCCTAATCTAAATTGACTCTAAGTAAGATAGGAAAAGAACCTTCAAGGGAATAAATTTAAGACATAGTTTTGAAACTATGCTGTAGTTAAGTTTAGGCTCTGACTCACAATGACGCTATACACTGCAGAACGTAACGCTGCTGGAATCATCGTCACAATCAATGTCTTGTTTAAACCTATTGTTGGGAAAAAAATAAAAACAAAAACAAACAAACAAAAAAAAAACCCCATTGTTGGAGCCACTGTACCAAGCCATCTCCTTGAGGGTCTTGTTTTTCACTTCTTCCAACCATGATGTCTTTCTCCATCGACTGGCCTCTTTGTTAATGCATGCAGCCTAAAGTACATGCGACACACAGTCTTTGTTTTTAAGGAGCATTCTGACTATACTTCTTCCAAAATAGATTTTTTTTTCTCCTCTGGCATTCCATGGTACATTAAATAGGATGTAATTCAAATACACCAAATTCTTCTCTGACCTTCCTTATTCACTGTCCAGCTTTCCTCTGTATCTGAAGCCATTGAAAATGCCATGGATTGGGCTGAGCTCCGGTGGCGTAGTGGTTGTGTGCGGGACTGCGGCCCACTGGCACAGAGGTTCAAATCCAGCAGCAAGGCTGGGCCTCTGATTGGGCTGAGCCCCAGTGGCACAGTGGTTGTGCGCAGGACTGCGGCCCACTGGGATGGAGGTTCAAATTCAGCAGCAAGGCTGGGCCTCCTACTCCCACCACCAGAGGGCAGTGATGCCCCCAAAAAACAAAAAAAAAATTGGCAAGGTGTATTTATGTCTGTAGGTGTCCCATGAGCAGACAATCTCTATATTCTTTACTCAGAATATAAATTCAAAGTATAACACCTGAAGAAAGAGTATTTGTATAGCAATTAAAATGTTTCTAAGAATGCAATAGGATCCCTTTGTATTATAGTTAGATCTGTTTGTTCTAATATCAAGTACTACCCTCTTTCCCCTCTTGGAAGAAGATGTGTTCATTGATCCAATTTTAGCTAGACAAACTCTGAGAATACTTCTTCCATTCTTCTCAATTCTTTTCTGAGTAATGACACAGTGTTCACAAATGTGCTCATGGAGGGTGCTATTCGTAGACTCCATCCCTTCATCACTCTCCGTTCTAGACTCACTCCCAAGATGGTCAATCCCACCTCCCAGCGACCCTATGGGCAGAAAAGAACTGTCTTTGCGGGTTTTTGAGACTGCAGCTCTTTAAAGGAGTAGAAAACCTCATCTTTGTCTATTGGAACAGCTTGGCCAAACCGCTGACCTTTCAGTGAGCAGTCCACTGTGCTACCAGGGTGCCTGGTGCTCTGTCAGTATGCATCAACTCCACGGCCATGGCTTGGGGTTTGAATTGCCTCTGAAAAGAGTTTGGATCGGGCTGAGCCCCGGTGGTGTAGTGGTTGTGCACGGGACCGCGGCTCACTGGGATGGAGGTTCGATTCCAGCTCCACGGAGCAAAGGCTGGGCCTCCTACTCCCACCACCCAAGGGCAGTGATGCCCCCCCAAAAACAAAACAAAACAAACCAAAAAGAGTTTGGATCTTACATTATGATCTTTGTAACCTTATTGGAATGTCTCTGGTACTCCCAATCAGAATTAAAGAATAGTAAATTCTTAAGTAAAATTTAAGCAATATCGATATACAGATCACTAAAATAAACAAATATGAGGGTACATAAAAATTAGTGCTACAAAGTCATAGCTGTTCTCTAGTGAACAGAAAACGTGAAAACAAGAAGCTACTGTTACCCAGCCTGTCTTGTCAGATTTGTCATCCTCGAGGAACTGACAGCATTTCTTTTAAATGCTCTTTGGGTTTGCGGAACAAGTATTGCGAAGGGGCAAGATCGGGCCTGGAAGGTAGAAGGGGTATGGGTTCCTAACAATGTTCTCATGGGGCAGTTTTTACTACTTTTGAAGAAGGAGCAGTTGTCATGATGGAAAATAATTCCTCGATGTAATTTTCTTAGCCTTTTCTCACCCATGCTGTTTTCCATTTTCTTAACACATCTTCCTACTGAACCCTCATGATTATTCTGTGTCCATTAAAAAAAAAAAAGCTACCAAGATTATCCCTTTGGAATCTCCCCAGTCACAACCTTCTGTACTGAACCTTCAGCTTTGAACTTAACCAAACCAGCAGATCTCAGAAACCACTGTTTGGGCATTAAAAAACAAAAAAACTCCAAACACATCACCAAGATTAAGACAAGTGCATTATGAAGAGAACTGGTCTGCAATCATGCCCTTATCACAGAGGCAGGTT
This sequence comes from Nesogale talazaci, assembly GCA_004026705.1. Taxonomy (NCBI): domain Eukaryota; kingdom Metazoa; phylum Chordata; class Mammalia; order Afrosoricida; family Tenrecidae; genus Nesogale; species Nesogale talazaci. Next base: position 6,506 of record PVJH01031770.1, read on the forward strand.
TAAGCATGTTGTGCTTGGAGTCAGCTCCTGCATGGATGAATTAGAACCCTGCTTTTCTTACTTACCTTTGCACATGTATATATATATATACATATATACATACATACATATATATATATTTATATAGACCGAGGGTAGACAGTTGAGAAAACTTAAAGCAGTATTTAGTCAGAAGAGGTAGCAGGATCCAATAATAATCTGGGCAATATGAAAGAATATGAGGTACTTTTTATCAGCGCGGAACAAAATTTTATGACATTAAAAGGTTAGAGCTTGCAATGGTATTCATTTTCTTTATTTGTATACTTACCACCATCCATTCAATTCTGACTCAAAGCAACCCTATTGGACAAAGTAAAAGCACCCCTGTGGGTTTTCAAGGCTGTAAATCTTTATGGGAGCAGAAAGCCTTATCTTTTCCCCACGGAGCAGCTGGTGGTTTCAAACTGGTGACCTTGCAATTAGCAGTCCAAAGTGTAATTCACTATGCTGTTCTCACTCAGTTCCAGAATCAATTTCGATAGTGACCCTATTGGACAGGGTATAATTGCCCCCCTGTGAGTTTCTGAGACTGTAATTCATTACAGGAGTAGAAAGTCTCACCTTTCTCTTGCAATATGGCTGGTGGTTTTGAACTGCTGACCCTGGAGTTAGCAGCCCAATTTGTAACCACTGCGCCATTTAGGTCTCCCTACAAATTGAGCTTTTGGGCCCCAAATGTTTTTGAACAAAAATGGTATACACTGAAATATAAAGGTTAGAATTTCTTAGTTCAGCAAGGAGCCATTAACGTAACTATGCAACCCAACTTTAGCTTTTTGTAAATATCTTGTAAAACAGAGATTTCATGTAGTGTCAAAAGGAGGCAATATAGGATGAGAAAATGACAAAACCAAAAAATCCCACTAAGTTCACGATCATCATGTGATACCACCTTAGGGAGACCCTATGGAACAGAGTAGAACTGTCCATGTGGACTTTGGGGGCTATAACTCGTTAGAGGACCCCCAAACCTCATCGTTTCCCAAGGACAGGCTGGTGGGTTTGAACACCTAAACTTGGGGTCATCAGCCAAACTCATGATCCAGTATGCCACCAAGCTTCCTAAAGAGACCAGAGGAGCTGATGTTCAGGAAACTAAGATTTTCTGGGTCGTGCTCTATGCCTCAGTTGTGCATTTAGCCCAGAAGTGCTACATCTCTGGGCTTTTCATTCCTTAGTGGAAAAATGAGAAATGACGATTAATTCTTTGAAATTCTTGGAAATTTCCTGTAGTTTGAAAATTTGATGACTAAATGCTGCTTGTAAGAAATGCAGGTAGAAATTTGGGAAGAAAAAGGTGATCAGATCAGAAAGTAATATTGTTAACAAAAAGATTAAAAATAAAGATAAAAAATACTCCTTCGGCTTGCTGTAATGAATAAAAATAAGATATTTAAATAAGTGGAAGAGGACACTTTTGAATTGTTCCCTAAGATAATGTTGGGTTGTATAAAATACACACACTCCTAATTTGACTGATAAATTCCATTTGGCCTTATTTCTAATCCAAAGTCCACAATGTATCAATATTTTAGAGGAATTCTATTTTAGAAAATAAAGTTACATTTAAAATGATTTTAACATGTTTAAAAATGAAATGCTATTAAACTAGAACAATAGAATACCTTTACAAAATGTAGAGTGAGGCTTGAGATTTTAGCCATGGATTTGACATTAAATATATAATAGATCTAGTTTCTAAATAGCCTTCCTCAAAATTGGAAACATAAATCAATTCATTACAACACATTAGAATCCCAAATTGCCATTTTCTTTAAGCAATAAACTCTGTATTATAAATGCAACATGTTTTAAAATTCTAAAATTATATTATGTAATATAGTTCCCTAGAAATACACAGGTATAAGAAGTATATTAACACATGTGTCAGTATTCTGCCTGAACAACTGAAAAGAGAAAATTAAACCAGTTGAAAATTTTGATCTGTAGTATTAAAGAGAATACAGTATAAATGCAATAATTTATTCTGAATGGGATTAATTTGACTTGCTGAATCAGCATATTCATTATATAGGTCCTCAGAAGTTTAACTAAGTTAGCATAAACTTTAGCAAAATGACCTTGGAGCACGAATAAAAAGTAGCCAAAGTGTTTCTCTGCAAGACATGAAATCTCCTCTAAACATTTATTCCTGCTTTTAAAATTATTTATTAATGTTATAAAAAATAATGATCGCCTTTAATTTTGAACATGACACAATAGGGACATGAGGACAAGGAAAAGGATGTGTTAGTCTAGCTCACTCAAGGCCAAGTCTTAAAGCCTGAAGACACCTCTTGACAAGAAAATACCTGGCCTAAATCTGTTAAATTAGAAAAAACGATTTAATCCCAGTTAAATTCATATGCCAGCTGTTTTGATAAATTGGATGTCAAAGAAGATATGTCTATTCAATGTACTCTAACATTAATAACTAAGGGGGTAGCTTGGTATGAAAAAAAACTAAAGGGATTGGTAACTAATTTTAAATAGCACAAAAACTATTAAAACAGATTACTTGAAAAGTGAAAAGTAAAACAGTAGTTAAAAAACAATACAAATGACAAAAAGTTCCACTTTTTTTGGTTAGTCTAAAAAAAAAATAAGACCTAATAGGCATGACAAAACCTGTCTTCATTCCTTTCTGTTCAGCTCAGCAATTACTTCTGAGCTCCAACAGTTAATCAGTTACCAGATTCCACAACCTTTACTTTTCACTCCTCACTTCTTTCGGTGAATTGTTCTTCTAATATACTTAGGATCATCAAGCAGGGCAACACTTTTTTTTTTAACTTTAAAAAGTCAATTTTATTTATATCTGAAATTAGATTTATCTTATATAATGTAGTCATGTAGCAATAGCATGTGAAACATAATATTACATTATCAAAGAAGTAGGTGATAAGATTAATCAATATGTGAAAGATATTTAGCAATATTATTCAGTTTTTTAAAAGGCTATCTCCATGCCCAATATAAAAATATATAAAACAAATGTATATGAAGTACCAGCAAACATTGATCAAACATATCAATGAACATTATGTGTCATGAAATGATGCTCAGAAAAGGCATAATGCAGGTATTATTATATTAAAAATAGTTTTCTTAAACTTCATTTCTTCATTTAAACTGCTCCAAATACATAGAGAATTTATATATAGTAAAACAAACAAACATTAACTTACCCTTCAGTTTATTTAGAAAACCTTTGCTCTTGGTCAAAAGCAGAAGGTGTTTTGCTGCTGACTGCCCCTGAAGCTATGAACTTAAAACATTTAATCAGTGGAAGCCACCGTTCTGGACCACAGTCGAGTTTGCTAGACACGGACTGCTATGTGGAAGAGTTCTGTTGCATCTAAGCTATATACTGTGTGCAATGGATAACCTAATATGCCTTTCATTTAACTGGCTGGGCAGGTTTCTACAGTCTGTGGAACATGGAATCAAACCAGAATATGTTGGCATAACAGGCCAGTCAAACTGGTTCTTCTGCAGATCCAGAACCTGCTCAACCAGTTTGCATCAAAGACTCGCCCAACATGCACCAGCCGCTCAGCTCTGCTAAGCTTGGGTGAGTTATCCCCACCTCCAGTCAACTCCCAACACACAACTCAGAATATTGTAGCCTCCAGCAAAACAATTCAGAGTTCTGGTGGGCGGGGTAGATTTGTGTCAGGTAGAGCAAGAGCTCATTGTTATAACCCGCTCACCATAGATACATGTGAGTAGTGCATTATCCTTAGAGGTAGGTCATCCTTTTAAAACTCTGTTCCAGGACTCTACATTGCTGAAAGCCTCAGGAAACAGATTATGCACAACAAAGAGCCACATGAGACCCACCATCTGTCCCTAGACCACTTAGCCTTGCTTGGTCATATTTTGAGGGGAGAGGTTGATGTACAAGACTAAAAAAAATATGTGTAGAGGTAGAAAAATGAAGTGCAGGTTGACCAAACATTTGCCGGTGGGTGCCTGTTATCTTCCTTGTGCTCAGATGGCCTTTATACTATTCTAGTCTAAAATTGGGGGGGTGGGGGGGAAACTATTATATGTACTATATATGGCTTTTTTCTGATTCATAATGACCGATAGGACAGACTAGAACTGCTTCTTTGGGTTTCTGAGTCTATCAGTCTTTTTTTTTTTTTTTTTGGGGGGGGAGGTATCATCACTGCCCTCTCGTGGTCGTGGGAGCTACCCAGCCTTGCTCCTGGAGAGCCACTGCTGGATTTGAACCGCCAAGCCCGTGGGTTGCAGTCCCGCACTCAACCACTACGCCAATGGGGCTCAGCCTGAGACTATCAGTCTTTATGGGAGCAAACAAACTTATCTTTCTCCTCCTGAGTGTGCGGTGAATACCCTGGTCTGCTCCCCCGCTGTGAATCAGAATTGACTGCAAGGCTGTGAATTTGGTTTTGCTTAAGGACAACTTGAAGAGTCAGTTAGGATATGCAACAATTTGACAAAATTATAGATAGTTACTATTCCCAGCTCACTTCAGGTACTTTGGGCATGTTACTAGGAGAGATTAGTCCCTGGAAAACGACAGCATGCTTGGTAAAGAAGCCCAGTGAAAAAGAGAAAGGTCCTTAATGAGATGGATTGACACTGTAGATGTTAACAATGGGCTCAAGCATAACAATTGGGAGGATAGGGCAGAATCAGGAAGTGTTTGATTCTGTTGTACTTAGGGCCACTATGATTCAAAGGCACTGTAGGGATGGTGAATTACTTAATGCAGTTCTAGCGAAAGTCTTTAACGCCCATCAAATGACCTTTTCCTGCATAAATCTGTTAAGAAGTGAGGGGAGGTTACTGATAGAATTCATCTGTGAGTAATTGTGAACAAGATACCTTGGAAAGTCATCAGTGCCATCTAAAACAAGTCCTCTAAGAAGCAGGAAGAAGGAGCTCATTACCAGCAAGAGCCACGAGTGTGTCCTCTGGACCCAAGATTCCTGCACAGTGAATCACCTGGGTCCAGAAGACAGCTGGGACACCAATCGAGACCCAGAGTATGGAAAAGAGTAATGGACTTGCCAGCCCATGGAGCAAGCGAAACTGGATGCATTTGGGTAGGTTGACTTCTTTGGGCACTTAATTGGGGAAGCTGGGCTTGCTGAGTCCTGGAGCTGGAGCAGAGTGCCTTTGGGCAGAGGCTTCCTGGAGCGTAAGCCTGTGGGCATTTAATTCAGGGATCTGGGTTTGCTGGTCCCCAGAGCTTGAGCTGAATACCTCTGGGTTGAAGCTTCCAGGGAAGTGGTATGCCCCTTTGGACATTCATTTGCAGACGTGAAAGAATTTTGTAGCATGTTTTCATAAGCAACTCTATCCTGAGTGTTCCTCACTGGCATGACAGACAACCTGCTTCATGATGTCTGTGAAACAGGATGACCCCAGGAAAACCAAGAAGGACATTCAGATCACAAAGGACGGCAAATGCTGACGTGCACAGAAGCCCTTCCCAACACGAAGAGGCAGGCCGGAGAAACGATGTGAAACAAAAAATAAAATCTAAAGCTGTAAGGCCAGCCCAAACCAGCTAAGCAGGCCAGTGTCTTTGGATATCTGGGGACGCACGTTGGGTGCTTTTGCAGTACATTCCACCCCTTGACATCTTGAGTACTCCTCGACCCTGTACCGTGCCCAAGGGTGTTCTGTCAGAGGAAGTCAGGAGGCTGCTTTATGGCCTCCTGATGATTCTGGTGCAGCTACTTCCTGTTGAAATTCTTTCTAGCAGTTTGGAATTTTCATCCAAAGGAAGATGAGGCTTTCTACAGCTGTAAAGTTACAGTCTCTGCCACACACGTACAAAAGGCTGAGTCCCGGTGGCGTAGTGGTTGTGTGCGGGACTGCGGCCCACTGAGTTGGCGGTTCAAATCCAACAGCAGCTCTCCATGAGCAAGGCTGGGCCTCCTACTCCCACCAGGGCAGTGATGCCCCGCCCCCTCCATAAAAAAAGAGAGTTACAGTCTCAAAAACCAATTGGAACTGTCCTACCTTGTTTTATAGGAGTGCGATGAGTCAGATTTGACTCAAAGGCAATGAGTTGGTTTTTTAAAATCTCATAGAGTTATTAGATGATTCAAATAATATAAATCACATGAAAAGTTTATCTGAAGCTATAATATACAGTAAGGCTTGATAGAATGTCAATAATAAGAAAATTGTTAAATCTGGTCATTGAACATGGGTGTTCATTTCCATTATGGCTCAAATTCCATTAACAGGACAATTTATAACTTAAAAAGTACAAATCCTTAAGATAAAAGAGAATGAGAGCTGGTGATAAGTTTTGGAAGGACAAATCAGCATGAGTGGTTACTGAATTAGCAGACTAGAGAAAGAGCAAGTGTAAGTACTTACAGTAACAAAAGTAAGGCTACGTCTCCCGCAGGATCCTGGGAAAATTCCAGAACTGAAGGCACAACTCACTCCTTGCCAGCCAATGGATTCTCATTGCTCCTGTGGGTCCCTGAGTCTTACATCTTTTCTGGAACAAATAGACTCATCTTCTGAAGAGTGGCTGTCAGGAGCGACATGATCAATGATTACTTAATGCTCTTAGACATTTTCGAGTGCTTGGTTTATTCACGGCAAACACCCATCAAAGAATCCAGAGGTGGGGAAGCTTGGGGGCCTCACTGCCCTCTGGTGGTGGGAGTAGGAGGCTCAGCCTTGCTGCTGGAATTGAACCTCCAACCCAGTGGGCCTCAGTCCGGCCCACAACCACTACGCCACCGGGGCTCAGCCCAATCCAACAATTCTTAACATCAACTAAGTAACAGAATATGAGAACAGGAATATCAGGAAAGCATAGAAACAGTACTCTTCACACACATTATTATTATTCTAATGTCATAGTCCCAATAAGCATCGCCTTCATCGGTGTACTCACAAGATTAAAGTTGGAGAGAGCAAGAGCGGGTGCCTGGATCTAAGCTCTCCAAAAAGCCCAGTTCTAACCTGCATTTGTTAAATAAGTTGGGTTGATTCTTTCACATCATTGGAATGTCAGCAGCCTCCTGCCAGTCCTTATCAAGGCTCCCCACATTTTGGTGGTTGCCTCTCCTGACTATCTTCTAATTCTGGCTTCCCGCTGCTTTGGAGTGGGTTAAAGTGTCACTTGTTTTTCCCATCTTCTTCAAAAAATGAAGTTTCTGGGCTGAGCCCCGGTAGCGTAGTGGTTGTGTGCGGGACTGCGGCCCACTGGGTTGGAGGTTCAATTCCAGCAGTGGGGCTGGGCCTCCTACTCCCACCACCGAAGAGCAGTGATGCGCCCCCCCCCTCCCGCCCCCGAAATGAAGTTTCTTATGCTGCTCCATCGTCTTGCAAGGAAGTTCTGTGACGCTCCCATCAGGGGCTCGTGGCTTGGCACTGCTAATCTCATGGTGAACAGCCCCAGGAGTAACTGACTGCCACACTAAGACACCTTTTGTAGGCACAGAATACCTCTGAGTCAGGGGTTCTCCATCTTCCTCAGGCCGCCACCCTTTCATACAGTTCCTCATGTTGTGGTGACCCCAAGCCATAACATTATTTTCATGGCTACTTCATCACTGTCATTTTGCTACTGTTGTGAATCAGGCGACTCCTGTGAAAGGGTCATTCGACCCCCACTGGGATCGTAACCCACAGGCTGAGAACCACTGCTCTAAGCAGCGGCGCGTAGAGTAGAATGGCTTCGGGAGTAGGATGGGCTTGAAATAGGAGTTTTGGTTGAAAGCCTGCTTTAGGAACTGTTTGCTCCCATGAATCTTTCTGTGATCCAGAAGTCTAGAGATTATTCCTTTTTCAATCTTAACCAAATAGACGGGCTTCGGATTTGGGACTATCTGGCAGAGCTGAGGGTGGAGGTCAAATTTCACTCTGAAAGAAAAGACATTATATTAGTTTTTCATTGCTGCTGTAACAATATTAATAGCATAAAACAGCACAGATTTATTATTTTATAGTTCTGTAAATCAGAAGTTCAGAATAGGTTTCGTTGGATTAAAATTCAGGCAGGGCTGAATTTCTTCCTGCTTGCCTCTAGGTAAGAGTTTTCCTTCCTTTTCCAGCGTCTAGAAGCTGTCTACATGGCTTGGATGGTGGCCGATTGTTTTTTTTTCTGTGTTCAAAGTCAGCAGCATCCAGATGGACTGTCTCACATCTCTTTGATGCTGGCCCTTCTGCCGCTCTCTTCCCCATTGAAGAGTCTTGGTGACTGCTTTTGAGCCACCCAGATAATATAGGATAATTTTCTTGTTTTCAGCTTAGCTAGTTAGCAACCTGCACTTTGACTGCTCTCTTTTTCCATGTGACATAGGATGTGAAGTTTCTGGAATTAGGATATGAACATCTTTGACTGGTCCTTATTCTACCAACCACAGAGAGTAAATCAGAGTCTGTATATTGAGTGGTGAGATACCAGGTCTATACCTGTGCCTCATTTCCAAATGCTGATAATCAAATTCGCACATTCCGTTCACAAAGCAGAAAACTCCCACATTCCATTCATCCAGTACAGTCATTCACAATTAGCAATGGTTGGGAAAACTTGATCCACACCCTGGAGTGGAAAAAGTATACTAGTTAATATTTAGGGGAATCAGGGGTGCTGCTAAAACAACCTACAATGCACAGGACAGCATTCTCCTTAACTTGACAAGCAATTATTCTTCCCCCAAACTCAAGGGTGCTGAGACTGTGAACCCTGCTTTCAGTTCACGTGTAAATTTAGATTGAAGCTGAAGAAAATGCAAACAAATTCAGGAGAGCCCAGATACAACCTCGAGTCTATCCCACCTAAATGTAGAGATCTTTTTTTTTTTTTTTTGGCATCACTGCTCTCCGGTGGTGGGAGTAGGAGGCCCAGCCCCACGGCTGGAATTGAACCTCCGTCCCAGTGGGCCGCAGTCCCGCGCACAACCACGACGCCACCGGGGCTCAGCCCTCAATATGAAGATCTTAAGAACAGATTTCAACATTAAGCACAAATGACTGTAGACCCGATGAATTGTGGGATGATATTAAGAACATCACACATGAAGTAAATAAAATACCATCAAAAAGACAAGAAAGGAAGCAGAGACAAAAGTGGAGGTCAGAAGAGACTTTGAGGCTTGCTTTTTAACATAGAAAAGCTAAAGTAAAGGGAGTCAATCAAGCAGAACAGCTGAGCACAAAATTTCCAAGAGCAGCTGCTGTTGTTGGTGCTAGCAAGTCACCACCCTCTCTGCGCCACCTTCACTTTTGAGCTTACCCTTCAGCCCATCACTGCGGTCAATACATCTCATCGAGGGTCTTTCTCTATTTCACTGCCCCGAAGTCTTCCCTGACAACCTGAACAAAGAATAGAGCAGTCTCTCCATCCTTGCCTGTTCTTTTTCAAGGGAGATTTGTTTGTTCTTTTGGCAGTCCCTGGTACTTTCAACAATAGTCTTTGCCAGCACCATAATTCAAATGCATTAATTTGTCTTCGGTCTTCCTTATCTGGAGTCCAACTTTCAAATGTGTATCAGGTGATCGAAAGTACCACGGCTTGGATCAGGCTCTCCTGAGTCCTCAGAGTGACCTCCTTGCTTTTCCACAGGAAAAAGGAGGTCTTGTGCAGCAGATTTGCTCAGTGTGATGCATGGTTTGATTTCATCTCCTGACTGCTGCTTCCGTGAGAATTGATTGTGGACCCAGCAAGACAAAACCTTGGCCACTTCACTCCTTTCTCTATCATTTATGAGTCTAGTTGTGAGTTGTAATCCATATTGAAATATTTTATCTTCATCTGCAAGTGCTTCAGGTTCGCTTCACTGTCAGCAACCAAAGTTGTGTCATCTGTAGATAGGCAGGTTGTTAATAATCTTTCCTCCAATTCTGATGCTCCATTCTTCTCCACATAATCCAGTTTTCCCAATGATTTGCTCGACATACAGACTGAATAAGTATGATGAAAGGATATAACATCTTTCATGATTTGAAATCATGTAGTATTCTCTTGTTCTGTTCACACACCTGCCTCTGATCCATGTATAATTTCTGCATCAGCACCATGTAGTGTTCTGGAATTCCTATTTTTCTCAAGGGTATCCAAGTTTTTTATGGTACACAGAGTTGAATGCCTTTGCATAGTCAAAGAAGAACAAACATAAACATCTTTTATAGGGAAAGGAGAAAATGTTCTCGAGTTGATTGTGGTAATGATTGTACAATTCTTCTTGTTATGATGAAGGTATTAAATTGTGTGATGTGTGGATTGAATGGCAATAAAAATAAAAAAAAATCTTTCTGTTATTCTTTGCTTTTGGCCAGGATCCATCTGAACTTTAACAATGATATTCCGGGCTGAGCCCTGGTGGCGTAGTGGTTGTGTGCGGGACTGCGGCCCACTGGGACGGAGTCAATTCCAACAGTGAGGCTGGTCCTCCTACTCCCACCACCGGAGAGCAGTGATGCCTCCCCCCCCAAAACAAAACAAAACAAAAAACAAACAAAAAAAAACAATGATATCCCTTGTTTCAGGGCAGCTAAGAAAGATAAAATATTACACAGAAATTTGCAAAAACCTGGAGTTAGAAAATCATAAGGAAAAAAATGCTTCACTTACCTCCACTTAAAAGAATTGAAGGAACCATCCAAGGTTTGAATTAAAAGATTGAAGAACTTCATCGGTTGTAATAATAATAGCACATAGGGCTGAGCCCTGGTGGCATAGTGGTTGTGCGCGGGACTGCGGCCCACTGGGACGGAGGTTCAATTCCAGTAGTGGGGCTGGGCCTCCTACTCCCACCACCGGAGAGCAGTGATGCCCCCCCAAAAAAAAAAATTTCAAAGGGCAGTTTAAGAAGGTAAAGCCAAATATTAAAATGAAATGTGCAAAGACCTAGAATTAGAAAAACTGGGGCTGAGCCCTGGTGGCATAAGTGGTTGAGTGTGGGACTGTGGCCCGGGGGCTTGGCGGTTCAAACCCAGTGGCGGCTCCCAGGAGCAGCACTGGGTAGCGCCCACAACCCCCCAAGGCAGTGATGACCCCCCGAAAAAAAAAACAAAAGAAAAACTAACATGCTGAGCATATTTTAAACTGAATAAACTCAAGCAAAAAAAAAAAAAATCAAGCCTCGAGTTGCAATCTTTAAAGATTCTGTAGACATAGCATGGAATGATGCAGGAAGCATCCAAAGAAGATGGAAAGAATATAGTCACTGTACCAAAAAGAACTCATCAGCATTCCATCATTTCAGGAAGAAGCACATGAGCGAGAACCAATGGTGCTGACAGAACATACATCTCTTCCTTAGTTCTTTAATGCTTCCTCCCCCACTATCATGACCCCAATTGTACCTTACAAATCTGGCAATTCAGAGCATGTACACTGGAACAGATAAGAGCTCAAAACACAGGGAATCCAGGACAGATAATCCCTCAGAACCAATAATGAGAGTACTGATACCAGTAGGTTAAGGAGAAGGTGAGAGGAGCAGGGGGGACCCGATCACAAGGGTCGGCATATAACCTCCTTCCAGGGGGAAGAACAACAGGAAAGTGGGTAAAGGTAGATAACAGTCAGTATGAAACATGAAAAAAAATGTATCTAAGGTGCATGGGGGAGGGAGACTAGGATGGGGGGGAGGGGTGGAAATGAGCTGATACCAGGGGCTCGAGTAGAAAGAAAACATTTTGAAAATGATGGTGGTAGCTTAGGTACAAATGTGTTTGACACAATGGATTGTGTAAGGATTGTGATAAGAGATGTAAGAGTCCCCAGTAAAATGTTAAAAAGCAAAAAGCAGGGGCTGAGCCCTGGTGGCGTAGTGGTTGTGCGCGGGACTGCGGCCCACTGGGACGGAGGTTCAATTCCCGCTCACAGGAGCAAAGGCTGGGCCTCCTACGCCCACCACCAGGGCAGTGATGCCTAAAAAAAAAAAAAAAAAAAAAAGCAAAAAGCAGAACTAATGGTGCAGAAGGAATAAGTTGAAGCTACATTGAAGATATTAACCCAAATAAAGCTTCAGGAATGGGTAGAATATCAATTGAAAAGCTTCATCAAACTGATAGAACATGAGAAACACTTACTTGCCCATGCTGGGAATTTGGAAGACAAACTGCCAACTGAATGACCCAACAGAATGCTCAAATTATAGAACAATGTCCAGGTCATCCAACAACAACTGCAGCAGTACATTGACAAGGAGCTTCCAGAGGTTCCAACTGGATTCAGAAGGGGACATGAAACCTTGCATATCATTGCTGATGTCAGATGGATTTTGATTGAAAACCAAGAACAACAGAAGGATGCTTACTTGTGTTTTATTGACTAGGCCAAGGCATTCAACTGTGTGGATAATAACAAACGCGATAATCTTGAGAAAGATGGGAATTCCAGGACACATCATTGTGCTCACGTGGAACTTGTATATGGTCAGGAGGCAGTGAGTGGTGAGAACAAAACAAGAGAATACCATATGGTTTAAAATCAGGAAAGATGTGTGATACAGTGTTGTATCACTGTGATACACTGTACTGGATACAGTGTTGTATCCAGTGATGAGATTCAGCCAGTCTACACCAGTTCAACAGAAACAATACCTAATTTTTTGTTGAGTTCAGTGAAGCAGTTGTCAAAATGGCACTTATAATTAGGGTTCTCTCTAAGCTAGTCAGCTGCCCAGCCATCCAATATGGAAATAACAAAATAAGTTCTTTAATCTTTTTAAATGTTCATCTATGCAACAGCATAGCCTAAGCTCGTGGAAAAACCCTCAATCTGTGCTTAGTTATAAAAAATTAGATGAAACTATGCTTGTAATACTCATTTCATAAAATATGTTATATATTTGATGAAATACTACATTTTTATTCCCTTGCATTTGTTAATTCAGTAAACAAACATATAGTGTAAAGAGAAAAAGTGTCAAACAACCAGAGGGTGACATGCTGTCATTTGTTTCAGCTTTGTGTTATGCCTGCAACCCTCACAAGAGGTAAGTGAATTATGCATTTCCTGAAAGTGTTCAAAAAACTAAAAATATCGTCAGAACAATTGCTGTAGGTTCAGTGGAAGCAGACAAGAGTTTTCAAAGATAAACAAAATATGTTCAAAGAAGTCATCTGTTTCTAACATATTAAACAAAATGACTCTTGTTTAACTGACCTACTTCTAAAGGAATGGGATTCTATTCCTTGAATGAAAAGACAATTAAGGATAAATCACAACTGATGATGCTCAGATAAAAGCAAAGAATATTGCTAAGAGAGCATGCTGCTCAAGAAACAGTATGGAACTGTCTTAAATAACAGTCTTATTGGTTTATTTTTGGTCAGGTATTATTTAATAAATTTTCATTAATTAAGGAGATAGATTGACATTGTAGCTGAGACAATGTGCTCAATCATGGAAACAACTGTGAAGATGCCACAGGGCTGGGGAGTGTTTTTTCTGTTGCCTAAGGTTGTTGTGGGTAGGAGTCGCATCAGCGATATCTAGAAATGACAATAAGAATGCTAATTAAAGTGTACTGTTGAATCAATATGAAAAAGATAAACACCCAAACCAAATGATGAATTTCTAGGTTCACTGATCAGGGAAAAAGAGGAAACAAATTATCAATATCATGAATTATGAAAGATTGAAAGGTGTTTTCCTAAGTCTAATAATAAGACAAGAATTTCCACTATGCCCACTCATATTCAGTATACACTAGAGGTTCCAGCAAGTGAAATAGGACAATAAAAATTATAAAGGCCATCTAAACTAGAAAACAGTAAAACTGTCATTATTATCAGACATGATTATCTGTGTGAAATAGAAATACAGAAAATATAGGAAAAGGCCCAAGATATGTGATATCAGAAAGTTTGTAGTATATAAAATCAATATACTCAAGTCATAGACAATGAAAGCAATCTGTAATTAAAAGTTAAAATTTGAAAAATAATATGATTTAAAATAGTATCAAAATAAGGACTATTTTGGTATATACTTTTAGAAATGTATTGACAAGCAAAAATCTGTAAAATGTTGATAATGAATATTAGAGAATAGTTAATCAGATTGACAAATATGTTGAATTCATGGATCAAAAAGCCAGTACTGCTAACATCGGTCAACCCACTGAAAAACTGAGTGCCATAAAGTTGATTCCAACTTACCCTGGAGACAGGTTAGAACTACTCCTCTAGGTTTCCAAGACTATAAATCTTTCTAAGGAAGTAGACAGCCTCAACTTTCTCCTGCAGAGCAGTTGGTATTTCTGAAATGCAGTCCTGATTAGCAACTCAATGATTCCCTGACAACATGACCAGCACTCCTACATTAACATGTCAAACACCCCAGAATTGTGGCAGAAAATGAAAGACAGATTCTAAAATTTCTATTACAAATGCCAATAACATAAGATAGCCAAAACAGCTTTAAAAAGAAACAAATTGGGATTCAAGGGGGTACTGATAATTGTTTACCAAAATATATATTTCATGGTGTAAATATTTACACTGTGATTTGATTTCAAGCTATGAATATGGCATCCCTAAACAGAATTGAGAAGGAATGCACATGACTTGTTTGTGTGAGTAGGGTGCAAGTTGACTTTAATACACTACTGCTTATGTTAGCTGATTTTGAGATTTATTATAAAACTACATTAATCCAAGTTAATGAAAAGTTATTTAAAAAATAGAATTTTTTTTTTTTTACAATCTTGGTATACACAAAGATTTTCTAAATAGGATTCTTAAAGTATGTGTGGCAGTCATGTACTCTGGTGCCAATTTGACTAAGAGTGTAGGGGTGGAGTCTAGCCTGTCAATCTGGAAATAGCCAATAAGACCTCTGTGTGGGCATGGCTTTCTTTGAGAATTCTGGGAAATCTTGCAGTGTTTGGCATTGGAAGTGAGAGACTATAGATTCAGTTTCTTGGAGACGAAGTACTGATAAGATGAGATGACAGCGTCCTGATAGATCCTGATTTCTGGAGACTGGAGGAGCCAGAGGACAAGTCACTTGGGCTTACCCTAATGGAACCAAACTTCTGGGACTGGAGAAGTCACATGGAGACCCCTACCAGCACTGAGAGGCTTCTACCACCAATGGATATTGCTGATGGACCCTGAGCCCTGCAAATGAGGAGTTATGGGGAGACCCCTACCAGTGCTGAAATGCTTCTACCACCACTGGATACACAAGACTCTGCATCCACTGGCCTGTGATTGTCCTGGTGTCATTGCACATGCTTCATGAGTCAGAAGGAGATTTTTTAGACTGGTATTTGACCTATGAGCTAATATCAGACTTATGACCTTGGACTGGACTGGGTTGGGATGCTTTCTCAATGTTCTGTTCTTCCTGTATATAAACCTTTCCCTTATATCCATATGCATATTTATGAATTTGTTTCTCTAGTCTACCCGGATTAACACAGTATGATTGAAAAAAAGGTGGGGGGAGTTCATTAAGTGAACTTTTATTGACTCTAATAGCTTCTGATCTCTCAAAGTTACTGTTAAGAATATGAGAAGATAGACTATATATAAACAAATACCACAGTAAATATAACTTCATGGTTTTAGGTAAACTCAGCTTAATTTTTATGTATTTATAAATAATTTTATTGGGGGCTCATGCAACTCTTATCACGATCGATACATACATCAATTGTATCCAGACTACATTGGCACATTTGTTGCCATCATCATTAAAGAAGTACTTAGGAGGGCTGAGCCCCGGTGGCGTAGTGGTTGTTCATGGGACTGCAGCCCACTGGGACGGAGGTTCAATTTTAGCAGTGGGGCTGGGCCTCCTGCTCCCACCACCGGAGAACACTGATGCCCAAAACAAAAACAAAAACAAACAAAAAAAAGAAGTACTTAGGCCTCTGGTATCAGGTCCCCATATTTCCCCTCCCACTTCCTTCCCCCTCCCCTATGAACCCCTAATAATTTACAAATTGTTATTTTGTCATATCGTACACTGTCCTTTCACCCACTTCCCTATTGTCTGTGCCCCAAGGAGGAGGTCATATGTAGGGCAATTGGTTCCCCTTTCTACTCCACCTTTCCTCCACCCTCGTGGCATCACCACTCTCACCCCTGGTCCTGAAGGGATCATCTGTCCTGAATTATCCGTTACCAGCTCCAGTGTACATCCCCTAGTCTAGCTGGATTTGTAAGGTAGAATTGAGATCATGGTAGTGAGTAAGAGGAAGCATTTAAGAACTAGAGGAAAGTTGCTACACTGTACCTTGTTGCTACACTGTACCTTGATTAGCTCCCTACAACTCCTCTGTAAGGGGCTGTCACTTTACTTTGGGTCTACAATCTGAACTCTCCCTCATTTACAATGCTATTTCTAGTTCTTTGATGCCTGATACCCAACCCCTTTGACACCTCATCATTGCACAGGCTGGTGTTCTTCTTCCATGTGAGCTTTGTTGCTTCAGAGTTAGATGGCTGCTTGTTTACTTTCAAGCCTTTAAGACTCCAGATGCTATGTCTTTTGATAGCTGAGCACCATCAACTTTCTTCACCACTTTTGCTTATGTACACATTGGCCTTGAGTGATCGTGTCGGGAAGGTGAGCATTATGAAAAGCCAATTTAATAGAACAAAGTGTTCTTGCATTGAGGAAGTACTTGAGTGGCGGTCTGTGGTCTTAATACTAGCCCTATAAATGTATGCACATAGATCTATTTCCCCAGCATCATATATAAATATATTTACCTATGTACATGCCTATATTTAAACCTCTATAAATGCCTTTGACCACCCAGTTCTTTCCTCTATTTCTTTTACATTCCTTTTGTCCCACGATCATGCTCAGTCTCCATTGGTGTTTCAGTATTTTCTCTCTGTTGCGTTACTCTTACTCAATTCCTATCGGGTCTCTCACAACCACCTTGTCACTGATTTTGAGTCACTTGTTGTTCCCTTATCCATGGGTTGGTTAAAACCACCTCCTTTCTCCCATGTCCCCATCTCCCATGTCTCCCCCCCTGGAACCATCAGTCCTGTTATTTTCTCCTCCAGACTGTTCATCCAGTCTATCTTATATAGATAAATATGCAGAGATAAATATATGTACTAGAAAAATGCAGGTA
>PVJH01031771.1:0-23399 GCA_004026705.1 Nesogale talazaci
CTACCATGCCCTGTGATAAAAGTTAATGGTAAATTACAGCAACCACATCATGACAGGACATCTAATGACCTAGACCCCTCAGGAATGAAGGTCTGGGTCACCCCACCAGGCAAAAAACCACAACCAGCTGAAGTGATTGCTGAGGGCAAAGGTAATACAGAATGGATAGTAGAAGAAGGTAGTTCTACCTACCAATTACAACCACATGATCAATTGCAGAAGCGAGGGTTGTGATTATTCATGTATTTTCTGTTTATTAGCTTATTGAATTTTTTTTCTTTGCTCATGTACGATATATCAGCTACAATTGAACTCAGTGTGTTCTCATTTATATGTATGATAGATGTTTAATGTTAAGTATAAGCTTGATTTCATTGATGTCTAGAAATTCTATATGGGTAAAAAATTGTGTACAGGTGCCATGTTGGCAAGGGGTGGATTGTGATGGGTAGGTTTCTGTGCCAACTTGGCCACAGAAGATTGGTGGATCTGTTGTGACGGCACCACCAATGAACACGCAGGATGAATTGAAGGGCAGATATAGGAAGGGCTTCGCAAGCCCCGCCCTCTCTCTCTTGTTTCCTGATCTTCGGACCAGAGAGCTGCCCTGTTCCTCCTGTGCCTCGACCTCCAAGCAACACTAACCGTGGGACACCTAATCGTGGACTGTGTTACGTGAGTTGAGGATCCTTCAAGCCCTGCTTTGCAACGCTCCTGCGATATATATCTCTTGAGCTGGGGACTGTTGGACTCTGTTATCTGGCTGACTGTTGGTGACTGTTGGTGACAATTGGTGACTGTTGCTCTGCCGTTTGCTGCCTGTAACCAGATAGCCTGGATTGCTCTACAGAGTACAATTCAGCGGCCCTCAAGAATTGAAGGACTGCCAGTCTTCTAGTTGCCTCACGCAAGTGAGTTGCACTGAGCAATCTGTGTTGTTTTATAGTTAACTTTTTCTCTTTTTATCTTATATACCTTTCTCAATATATAAATATATAAAAATAATTACTAGTGTCCTGAATTTTATTTCTCTAAGAGAACCCTGCCTGACACAGAAAGCATGTCTATTTCTTAATAGAAAGCATCCCAATCCAGTCCAGTACAAAGTCATAAGTCTGATATTAACCCATAGGCCCGAAATCAGTCTATAAAGTCTCCTTCTTACTTACAAAGTCACAGGTCAGTGGGTGCAGAGTCCTGGCACCAACAGGGGTCTCCCCATGGCACCTTGCTTCCAGGGTTCAGGGTCCATCAACAACATCCAGTGGTGATAGAAGCAACTCAGCGCTGGCAGGGGTCTCCAGGCTAGCTCCTCCAACTTCAGAGGTCTGGTTTCATCAGGGTAAGGTCATGTGGCTTCTCCTCCAGCTCCTTCAGCTCCTGGGATGCTGCCATCTTGTCTTGTCCATAGTTTGTTGTCTCTGAGACTAACTCCCAACAACTGGGGAGATAACTTCTCATCTCCATGAGGGAAATAACGTGAGATTTCCCAGAAGTCTCAGGAGAAAGCCCACACGGAGGCCTCATTAGCTACTCAATGGCTAGCTCCAGATTAATAGAATAGACTCTGCCACTACATCTCAATCATGAAATTAACATAAGCACATGACTGCCACAGGGAGATTCTGTTTGGTAGCTAGATTCAGGGATCTGGTGTTGGGGTTGTCCCTTTCATGCCTGCAAAGGCTCCCTAGAGGAGGCAACCATTAGACCATGAAGACCCCAAACCGAGCATGCTCCTACTCAATCTCTAAGCCAGATTGGAGGTATGCGTAGGCAGTCCAAAGTAGGCCCCGGTTCATGGCATCCCTCAGGTGGGCTCAACCCAGCCAATGGAGATAACCAGTACCATCGGCCACACTCCCCAGGCAGAGGCTTGAAAGATCCTGGCTGTGGGAAGGCCATCCCCTTTTTACCCTGCCCTTGGTCAGTGGCAGATCAGAGGGTGGGGTGCACAGGACCGCCTGGGTGTCCCCCTCAGGGTCTGCTTGAGGCCACATGCATCCATCCTGGACCTGCTCAGGGCCCTCAGCCCCTCTCTCCCCTTCGCTCTCTTGTTTCCATTTTTGCCATCGTGGACTCCTTTGAGACTGCATATCCTGAAGCTTGTCCCATCCCTCATAAAGAGCCACTTGGATTACAAAACGGGCTTCAGCGTGTATTCTTTCATTGTGGGAAGCCAAGAACCAAGGTCTTACCCACTCAAGAAACCTTTCATTTCCTCCAGCGTCAGATCCTCTTGACTGTCTTGGGATTTCCTACTGTTGGCTCCGCAATCAGGTTCAGGGCTCCTGGTTTTCCACGCCCCTCTGAAACAGCCATTTTCAGTTGTGAACTTTTCCACGTCCACCCCCTTTTTAGTGCCCCACCCCACCCTGCCCCACATCACAGCCTTGCACAGTTTCCAGAGATACAGTGTGCTTTTTGAGGCTGTCATACCTGAGACTTCCCTTTCCCTCGTAGAAGTGACTTAGATTTACAAATGTGCTTCTGCCACATGAATTCTTTCAGTGCTGTGAAGCCAGAATCAACGTGTGCCACCCCCCAAACCTAACCTGAGGATGGTGCCAGACTGGGCCATCCCAGGCTTCAGGACGTGGGGCCACTTTGAGTGGGAAGACTGTGAGAGTTCAAGTTTATTGTGCCGGCCTGGCCGATGAACACGTGGGATTAACTGAAGAGTGGAGAGATAAATGACTCAGCGAGTCTTACCTGTCTGATCTCTTGTTCTCTGAGGGTCTGACCAGGGTGCGGGTGCCTTAGCTAGTTCTCTGCTTCAGCTGGCAAGGCTCACTTCCTGTGAGATGTCCCTGAGAAGCCACGTGGACCTAGTCTGATGCAGTCCTGGATGCTGTAACAGCCGCATGGAGACCTCTGCCTGGGCTGAGAAGCTTATATGCTGATTAGGCCTTCGTCCTGCTTGCGGCATCATTGTGTGTGTGGTGTAAGATTGAGGAGGACTTTGTAGATCGGTGTGGGACCTATGGGCTAGTGTCGGAATTATGGGCTTGGACAGCACTGGGTTGGGAGACTTTCTTAATGTACAATTACCCTTTATATAAACCGCTCTCTCATAAAATCTGTGTCTGTGAATTTTGTTTCTCTAGTCTACCCAGACTCACTGACTGGCTAGCACTTAGCAATAACCATTGTTTAATTCTTTCCAAGAGGGTGCCTGTGAGGGTGAACCATGTGGACAGCAATGGGGTTGGTTTTCAGTCCCATGCTGCCCCATCATCTACGCCTCCTCAACCCCCACCTCCCCCCCAACCCCCAAACTAAATGATGCTCCAGACACTTCCGCTTCCTGCTGAAGCCAGCCAATTCTGTCCGGATTTCCATGCATTAGAAAGGCCTTTCATTAAAAAAAGAAAGAAAGAAAGAAAAGAAAAAAGAAAGACCTTTCATCAGAATTCCCTTGGCAAGGTCAAAGACCTACCTGAAGCTTCCCCTAGCCCAGCCCATTTCCATTCTTCACTCCCCTCCCTCCCCTCCAATGAGTCTTTTTTCTGTTGCTCCAACTCGACATTCTGCACATCCTTTAACAAAAACAAAAAGTCCTTTGCCACCATTTCAAGTTGTTGGTGTCCCCCCAACCCCCAATCAATTCAATTTTGACTTATAATTACTCTCTCCTCTCTGCCGTGCAATGGATTCTGACTCACAGTGACCCTATATGATAGAATAGAAATACTCCTGGGATCTCCAAGACGGTCTATCTTTACAGGACTAGGAGACCTTGTTGTTCTCCCATACTGTAATCCAGGAGAACAAATTTTAAAAGCATTGCTTTTAATATGCTAATAATCTGTGACTGAGGTGTTATATAGGAGTCCACTGAATGAAAACAAACAAACGAGAAAAAAAAACCAAGCAAACCAAACCTTCCTCCCTCCAATGTAGGAGAAGCTAAGAAATAAAATTGGGAAGGTTTGCTCAGAAAGAATTCCATGTAATCTGATACATCCCATTAGTTTAAAGTTCCCCAAATTGCCATGGATAAGCTAATTTGGGCAAAATTAACTTCCATATTTTTAGCCTTCCCAGTCTCACATAATTAACCCGATCATACATTCTATTTTCAACTATGTCTGACTTCTCTGACTTTATGTTAAAGTCCCTAAATTGAGCGTTTTGGGGTTTTTTTTTTTTTTTTTTTGAGATAGTAGTAGTGTTTTGTGTGTCAAAAGATTTGTTGTTGTTGTTGTTTTGGCATCACTGCTCTCCGGTGGTGGGAGTAGGAGGCTCAGCCTCACTGCTGGGATTGAACCTCCGTCCCAGTGGGCCGCAGTCCCGTGCACAACCACTATGCCACGGGGCTCAGCCCTGTGTCAAAAAGATTTTTACTTGTGCATTGTTTTTCATTTTTCCTGTGAACTGAATGAAGGTTTCCAGAACAAATCAATTTCCCATTCAGCTGTTCATACACATTTAACTCCATGTCATTCACTGAAATCCCTGCAAGGCAACATGCTTTACCTCACTTCCAAGCTGTGCTTCCCCAGTGTCCTTTCACATTCCTCCTTTTCTAGTGAACTTTTCCTGCCTGCTGAGTTTTGCACTTGGGAGAATGCTATCTTTTCATCACAAAAGGTTGATTGTTTTAAGCCTATTTCCTTAGTATTATTATTCACAATAGACTTGTTTATTGAGAGGCTGAAATTGAGCTACCGGTAAATTCTGTTCCAGGTCTGAATGGGGACAAAAGCCCATAGTCTTGTAAATGGTGAGGACAAACACTGCTCCTTCCTTAACCATGCTCACAATCATTCCTGTGCTTGAACCCCTTGTTGCAGCTACTGTGCCAATGCATCTCAGTGCCCAACTTTCATACGCATAAGAGGCCATTCAAAATACCATGGCTTGGGTCAGCCATACCTTAGTCCTCAAAGTATATGTACATCCTTGCTTTACAGAACCCAGGCAGCCGTTCTCGACCTATGGGTCGACACCCCTTTGGGAGTCTAACGACCTTTCACAGGGGTCGCCTGATTCTTAACAGTAACAAAATCACACTTATAAAGTAGAAACAAAAATAAGTTTATGGTTGGGGGGCGGGGGGATCACCACAACATGAGAAACTGTATTAGAGAGTTGGGCATTAGGAAGGTCGGGAACCACTGTGGCCTAAAGAGGTCTGGTGCAGCAGATTTACCCAATGCAACATGCCTTTTGATCTCTCGACTTCTATTTCCATGAGTATTATCTGTGGATCCAAGCAAGACAAAATCGGCTGAGCCCTGGTGGCGTAGTGGTTGTGCGCGGGACTGCGGCCCACTGGGATGGAGGTTCAATTCCGGCTCCCAGGAGCAAAGGCTGAGCCTCCTACTCCCACCACCTGAGGGTAGTGATGCCTAAAAAAAAAAAAAAAGACAAAATCCTTGATAAAGTAGATCTTTTCTGTTTAGCATGATGGCACCTCTTGGTTCAGTTGTGAGGTGTTTCATTGGTTTCCTTTACATTGAGTTGTAATCCATATCGAAGGAAGGGATCCTTGATCTTTTTTTGTTTGTTTGTTTTTGTGTTTTTTGGGGCATCACTGCCCTCTGGTGGTGGGAGTAGGAGGCCCAGCCTTGCTGCTGGATTTGAACCTCCAACCCAGTGGGCCGCAGTCCCGTGCATAACCACTACGCCACCGGGGCTCAGCCCCGGGATCCTTGATCTTTATCAGAAAATGCTTCCAGTTTTCCTCAATTTCAACGATCCAATCTTGATATAAGCCAGCTTCTCTTATTTTTTTTTCTCTTATTATTTGCTAAGCATACAGATAGAATAAGTATGATGAGAAGATACAATCTTGAAACACACCTTCCCTGATTTTAAATCATGAAGTATTACCTTGTTTTGTTTGCACAACTGCCTCTTGATCCGTGCACAGGTTCTACATGAGTATTCAGAAACGCTCATTCTTCTCAAGGTTATCCATAGTTTGTCATGATCCACGAAGTCAGATGCCTCTGCATAGCCAGGAAAACACAAGTAAAAGCTTTCTGATACTTTCTGCTTTCATCTAAGATCCATCTAGACGAGCCATCTAACATCACTAATGATATCCCTTGCTCCACGTCGTCTTCAGAATCTGACCTGCTCCCTGTCAATGTACTACTGAAATCATTGTTGGATAAGCTTTGGTAACAGTTTATTTGCATGTGACAGCAATTATATATACTGTTCTTTAATTTATGCTGTGTGTCGAGTCACCTTTCTTTGGAATGGATACAAATATAAATCTCTCCCAGTCAGTTGGTCCAGTAGCTAGCTGCCTTCCAAATTTCCTGGCATAGACCAGTAACTGCTTGCAGTGCTCATTCGCTTGTTGGAAGATTTTCCACGGGCATTCCATCAATTTCTGGAGCCTCATTTTTGGCCATGCTTTCACGGCACCTTGAAATTCTTCTTTCAGTATCATTGGTTCTTCCTCATGTGCTACTTCTTGAAATGGGTGAATGTCAACTAGTTCTTTTTGGGACAGTGACTCTGTGCATTCTTTCCACCTTCCTTGGATGTTTCCTGACTCATTCACTATTTTGAATTGAGTCTTTCAATATTGAAACTGGAAGCTTGAATTTTCCTTGAGTTCTTTCAGTTTCAGATATGTTGAACGTGGTCTCCCTTTTTGGTTTTCTGCCCCTAGGTCTCTGCATTTTTCATAGCAATATTTTACTTTGTCTTTTCGAGTTATCTTTTAGAAATTTCTGTTCAGTTCTTTGACTTCATTTCTTCCATCTGACTTAGTCACTCAACGATCGAGAGCAAGTTTTCAGTGTGAGCTTTTCTTTCTTGTTAATGATCTTTTGCTTTCTTCTGTGTTTGGTGGCCCTGATCTCCTTCCACAGTTCTTGAGGTCTTCTGTCACGTCGATGCATCAAATCTGTTCTGAGATGGTCTCACAATTCAAGTGGGATAAATTCAAGGTTGTATTTGGGCTCTTGTGGACTTATTTCCATTTTCAGGTTCAACCTGTACTTCTATATGAACAATTGATGGCCTGTTCCACAGTGAGACCCCTTGGGACACAGATTTCTCCCAAGTTGTTGCCCCCAAATGAGTGCCAAACTTATCCACTTGCTACACGTGGCACATGACTGCTCACTTGAAGGTCAACAGAAGTATGTCAGGGGTATTTTCCCTAAGGGTTACCAGCCATCTAAAGCAATAAGACTGTATAGCCAGTCCCACCCTAAGTAGGACCCACTCCCTTCTGATAAGGATAGTAGTAGACTACTTCCTTGTAGGAGCCCAGGGAGGTCAAGTCCAAGGATGATCAAGGTTAGGCCCACCATCATGAATCTAAGGTCCGCCCTTCTTGTTACATGTATGCCCCAGCTCATCCTCTTCCTGCTACGCTTATGCCTATTGTACAATCCCTTCCTGTGATGTGTATGCCTATTGTATAGGCCCTTCCTGTGACATGTGGTTACCTGGAATCACGCCTCCAAAGTAGATATAAACCTTGGTTAGCAATAAACTTGCACTCTCTGGCTCTTCACGTGGATCACTGGGGTGGACATGTATTCGTGATGTCAATTTCATGATTGGGATGTAGGGGTGGAGTCTAGCCTATTCATCTGGAGTTGGCCAATGAGTAGCCGATGAGGCCTCTGTGTGGGCATGGCTTTCTCCTGAGAATTCTGGGAAGTCTCACAGTATTTACCAATTGGAGAAGAGAGACTTGACTCTGTCTCTGAGAGTCAGTCTCTGAGACGACAGACTACTGACAAGGCAAGGTGGCAGTGTCCGAGCAACTGGAAGAGCTGGAAGAGGAGCCACACAGCCTTAGCCTGAGGGAACCAGACCTCTGAAGCTGGAGAAGTCACGTGGAGACCCCTGCCAGCGCTGGGATGCTTTGACTGCATGTCCTTAGTGAGTCAGAGGAAGACTTTATAGACTGGTATTGGACATATGGGCTAATGTTGGATTTATGAACTTGGACTGGACTGGGTTGGGATGCTTTCTCAATGTTTCATTCCTCTTGTATATAAACCTTTCCCTTAAATCCTTATTTGTGTCTATGAATTTGTTTCTCTAGTCTACCCAGACTAACACAACCACCAAGTGAGGCTCTGGCGAGCATGCTACCACAAAATGTGCCTTATATTATTTTTATCTCTCATATTTTCTATGACTCTACTATAATCTTATTATCACTGTATATTTGTGCCTACCAGACCTGTGATGATATCTGAGGGGTTGCTTCCCCTGACAAGGTCCTGGCCCGTTTTTTCCTGCCTGATATTGAGTGTCTTCATCGTCTCTTCCCACAGAGTCAATTTGATTTTTGTGTATTTTATCTGGAGAAGTACATGTGTATAGCTGTTATTTTATGGCTGAAATTAAAAAGGCTATGAAAAAGTCATTGATCTCGCAAAATTCTACCATGTGATCTCCAACTTTGTGTCCAGGCCACATTTTTCAAACTGTTCCTTTATTTGTTTCCAGTTGCCAGTAATTATCAATGAATCTTGATTACAAGTTTGTTTCATTTCTTACTGAAGTCATTGGTAGAAATCTTTAATTTCTTCAACACTAGCTTTTGTGGCTGGAGCATAAGTTTTTTGTTTGTTTTGTTTTGTTTTTTTTTTGGGGGGCATCACTGCCCTCAGGTGGTGGGAGCAGGAGGCCCAGCCTTTGCTCCATGGAGCTGGAATCGAACCTCCTTCCCAGTGGGCCGCAGTCCCGAGCACAACCACTACGCCACCGGGGCTCAGCCCACCATCATCATTTTCAAAGTGTTTTCTTTCTACTTGAGGTCCTCTATCTTTCTATCAGGTCCTCATTTCCCCCTCCCTTCCCCACCATCTCTCCCACATGAACCTTGATAAATTATTATCATTTTCCTATCTTACACTGTCTAATGTCTCCCTTAACCCACTTTTCTGCTGTTCATCCCGAGGGGTGAGGGTGGATTTCGCCCTTCTCTCCTCATCTTCCCCTTGCCCTCCAGGTATTTTTATTCTGATTATTCATCCTGAAGGGTTAATCTGCAGTTCTGGATTCTCTGCCTTGCAGGTTTTTATCTGTAGCAGTGTACATGTTCTGATCTAGGCAGATTTATAAGGTAGACTTGAGGTTATGATAGTTGTGGAGAGGAAGCATTAAAGAACTAGAGGAACATGGTGTGTTTCATCAGTCTATACTGGACCCTGACTGGCTCGTGGAGTATAAGTCTAATAATAGTTTTACTGATTGTATTTCCTCCAATGTGAATAGCTGTAATCCTATCATGGACTCCATTGTCCTTCAGTATAGATCTTTACATGTCCTTTATGTCAGTGAGTGAATCCTATCCCTCTTGATTGTGTCATTCTCAGCATATTCAAACATATGATTTTCTGATACATAATGCCTGATATCAATCCATCTCAGCTCACCTATGCCTAGAATGTGGATTTTATTCATCCCATTCCATTTTTGAAGACTTCTGATTTTCCAGATTCATACTTCATATATTCCAAGTACTGATTTTGTAACTGTTTCTTCTCATCCTCAGTGGAGCCCCCATGATCTAATGAAGATCGCAAAGTCTCCAATTCCTCAAACTTTCCTCCATCGAAGTCACCACGGTCAACCCCAGTTTGAAAAAGCAGCTCCTCCTCACATTTCTGGCGCTTTCTGATTTGAAGAACCCATTCTCCAGCACAATATCTGACAATGTTCTGCTTCTGTTCACTAGGCCTTTTGTGGAAAACTGAACCAGGAAGAAAATGTTTTGCACAAACTACATTCATACACGAAGGAGTCTGAGTGCTACTATGTAAGCTTGAAGGTTAACCGCTTAAAGGCTATCTGTGTGAAGGCTATCTGATTGCATCAAAAACAATCAGACCCTATTGTCTGTCGCACCCTAAGTAGACCCCTTCCTTCTGATAAGGATCATTCCCCCTGGAGGAGAACTCAAAGACATCTAAGGTCAAGCCAACTCAGATGACCAAGGTTAGACTGCCATCTTGACTCTAGAACCAGACCATCTTGTTACCTTTGTGCCTTCTTGTCACATGTGTGTCCCTAGTGCCTCCCTTTCTATTGCATGTACACCCCTTGCTCATTCCCCTCCTGTTATGTGGATGACTATTGTACAATCCCTTCCTGTGACATATGTGTTTATTGTGATCTGCATCCCTGAGAGTATATTACATTATTTTCACTTTCTCTTCTCTGATCTTGATCCTAAAGTCATGACTGAGGATGTCAGCCCTTGCATGCTTTATCTTATCTGGTGTCTCTTTAATTTTTCCCTCAATTACACAATCACCCCTTGCACTCATGCGGTTGTGGGGAGACCAGCCCCCTAACAGCCTTCATACCTGACAATATTGTGAGGTATGCATAAGTGGGCAGCTGATTCCTTCTATGTAGTCTGTTCTTTGTCTGAAAGCTCAACTCTAACCTGTTCATTCTGGGTGACCCGGCCTGCATAGCTTCCAGGCAACACAACAGCACAGAAGTCACCACAGTATGACAAGTTGACAGACAAGTAGAGAGCAGTAGGGTGTTTCCTTTAAAAGTTGGAAATAGAAATACATCATTGCTATCAATACATCTCATTGGTAGTCTTCCTCTTTTTCATCGACTTTCTATTTTATAACATTGTGGCTTTTCTATGGGTTGGTCTGTCCTGATAACAGACTTGTGAAACTCAGGTTTTGTGTCAACTTGGCTGAGACAGGGTTCTCAGATTGTGATCCTCCATGATTTGATCTAATACAATTTAATTAAATGAGCAGCCGGCTGAGCCCTGGTGGCATAGTGGTCGTGCGCGGGACTGCGGCCCACTGGGATGGAGGTTCGATTCCAGCTCCACGGGGCAAAGGCTGGGCCTCCTACTCCCACCACCTGAGGGCAGTGATCTCCGCACCCCCCCCGCCCCCCCCCCCCACAAAAAAAAGAGCAGCCAACAGTTTTAGTGCAGTGGAGTCCCCTTGTTCAGCTCTGTAACAGCTTTGATGCAACTGGAAGACTCTGTGGCAGTCATGTAACCTCGTGTCAATTTCAGGATTGGGAGGTAGGGATGGAGTCTATCCTGTCAATATGGAGATAGTCAATGAGACCTATGTGTGGGCATGACTTTCTCCTGAGAATTCTAGGAAATCTGATCATATTTCCCCCTTGGAGGTAAGGGACTTATGGCTCAGTCCCTTGGAGATGCTCTACTGATAAAACACAACGTTGACTCCCTGCGAGACATCTCAGAAGAGAAGCCACATGGGCTTACTCTGATGGAACTAGACCTCTGAAGCCAGAAAAACCACGCAGAGACACCTGCCAGTTTTGAGCTGTTTGAGAAGTCACAGAGAAGTCCCTGTCAACACTGATATTTTTATTCCACCAAC
Source organism: Nesogale talazaci (assembly GCA_004026705.1). NCBI lineage: Eukaryota > Metazoa > Chordata > Mammalia > Afrosoricida > Tenrecidae > Nesogale > Nesogale talazaci. The sequence continues at coordinate 11,331 of PVJH01031771.1, forward strand.
GGATACACAGGACTCTGCACCCACCTGCCTATGATTGTCCTGGTGTCATTGGTTGTGCCTCGTGAACCTGAAGAAGACTTTATAGACAGGTATCGGAAATATAGGCTAATATCGGACTTGTGGGCTTGAATTGGATTGGGTTGGGGTGCTTTCTCAATGTTCCATTCCTCTTGCATATAAGTCTCTCCCGCGTATAAAACTCTTTCTTGTACACATCAGTGCTTATGAATTTGTTTCTCTAGTCTACCCAGACTAACACAGACTCCTCCGAGGTGTGGTCTGTGGGAAAGTACGAATTGCACGCAAATTCTTAACTCTCATAGTAAGAGTCTGGAAGGCAAGAGTCTGGTGGAGGAAGGCCTTCACATTTGTGAGTTGGAGATGATTCCCCTCACATTCTCCTGCCTAAAATTCAACCCCCTCCCCCATAGTGCTACTTTAAAGATGATTGTCACAAGTAATTGGCTGCTTACTATGTGCCTGGAGGCTATCTGTCATTAAGAGCAATCAGGCTCTATTGTACACTCCCCCTCACGGAGCTGACTCACAATTGACTCCCTTCTGATACTGTTCACAGACTGTTCCCCTGGAGAGAGCTGAGGGATATTCAAGGCTGATTAGGCTCAAAGACATCCAAGGTCCAGCCGCCATCTTAACTTTAACACCATCCCATCCTATTATACACTTGCTTCCAGTACCTGCCCATCTTGCTATGTATGTGCCTCTAACACCTGCCCACCACGTTACAGATGTGCTGACCAGGGCTTGCTAGCCCCAAGACTCTATAAGCCCATCGATGCTTTTGCTTTCTTTCTTGTTCCTGGCTTTATGAAAAGGAGAGCGCCCTGCGTGCTTTGTTTGTTTCATTATTTTCCCTCAACTGCCCAACTGCTCCTCAGGACCCTCTTGGCTATCAGGCTGGTCCTTGCAGTGGCCTCTCCCCTTTTAAACAGATCTTGCATCTGGTTGTTCACCTCCTGCCATACTGCCTGCTGATCCCAAGAGCCATTAATGGACTACTGATCTCGGATTCTGTGTGAGGCCGGGTAGGCTAGAGAAACAAATTCATAGACACGCATATGTATATGACGGAGAGGTTTATATACAAGAGGAATGGAACCTTGAGAAAGCATCCCAACCCAGTCCAGTCCAGGCCCACAAGTCTGATATTAGCCTCTATGTCTGATATTAGTCTAAAAAGTCTTCTTCAGATTTGACACCAGGACAATTACAGGCAAGTAGGTGCAGAGTCTTGTGTATCCATTGGTGGTAGAAACATCTCAGTGCTGGCGGGGGCCTCTCTCTGATTTCTCAAGCATCTCAATACGGGCAGGTGTCTCTGCATAGCTTTTCTGGCTTCAGAGATATGTTTAAATCAGGGTAAGTCCATGTGGCTTCTCCTCTGAGATGTCTTACAGGGAAGTCAGCCTTGTGTCTCATCAGTAGAGCATCTCCAAGGCACTGAGTAGTGAGTCTCTCACCTCCGAGGGGGAAAGAGGAAAATACGATGGGATTTCTCAGAATTCTCAGGAGAAAGTCAAGCCCACACATAGCTCTCATTGGCTAGTTCAAGATTGACAGGCTGGACTCCATCCCTACACTCTTAATCCTCAAATTGATAACAGATTAGGTGACTGTCACAGACGCATTTGATTGTGTACCCACCAAGCTGTGGCCTTCCTGGCTGGTCTTCCTGATTCTGGGAATAGCAGTCCCCTGACAAGTCAAAAGAGACCTCCAACTTTATGCTACCCCCAAATTTTAACTGGACTGAATGTTCCTACTCCTACAATTGAGTGAGTTTTAAAAAAATTTTTATAGAAACATCTCTCTTTCTATATTTATATAACCATTACTGTTTTGCTTCAATAGAGTACCTAACCTAACCGAAAGTCCAAAGTAGGATGCAAAATTTCCCTATTGTCACTTCTAGTTTTTTGGGCATCACGGCTCTCCGGTAGTGGGAGCCTATTGTCACTTCTAAAGCGCAACACACATTTGCTTGTTCTTACTCCAAAAATGGATCTGGAAGTCCATGATACTTTCAAGATTTTACATGAACACCATAATTCAAGTGCATTGATTCTTTTTCAGTCTTCTTTATACAATGCCCAATGCTCATCTGCATATGAGGTGATTGACAATATCATGGCTTGGGCCAGGCTCACCTTAGCCCTCAAAATCCTTGTTTTTCAATATTTTTGAGAGGTCTTTGGCAGCAGATTTAGGCAATACAAGGCATTATTTGATGATTCACCATCAAAAGTGATATCTTAAGATGTATCTTGAAGTACAACGCTATCATTGGGGTATATCTTTCAGCAATCAAGGGTATCCAATCAACACAACTATTACTCTAGTTTATGCACCAACCACCAAAGCTAGTGAAATAGTAGTCCATGCTCTTAATCTCACTTCAAGAAAAATTTTGAAGTGGTATAAAAATGTCAGCAGCATATTAAAAAAAAATAAATAAAAATTCAGCAGATTGCGCTTCAGACCTTCCTGACACACTCAACCTCCTGATAATTACAAGCCAACTCCGCGTAGGGAACAATTGACAAAATGATGCTGGGGGGTGCAGTGTGGGTAGGAGCTGTGCATCTGTGTTGTTCAGCAACAGGCTGGCTATCCTGACTACCCCGTATCCCCAACCCCTTCATCCTTAGTAGTATGCTGACGGTCCCTTCCCTCTTTCCCACTGCTAATTAGCACTGTTCCACCAATATAATTGGGAAAAGGTGGAGTCAGAACTTCGGTTGGAGGATCCACATGCTTCTGAGCCCTGGGACTGAAAGGGTCTCCATCCACTCCTTACACACCAACTACAGAGGGAAGATTTAGGTCTGCCATGAAATGCCTCCTAGCACCTGTGTGAAACTCTTGGGCAAGGGAGAGTGGTACAACTTCCACAGAGCACTGGCAGGACTGACTGACCCTAGGTGGGTGCAAAATGGGCAGAAAACGTGGTAGAGGAGACGAGCAGCTTAGCAGTGACTGTTTCTCCTCTGTCCCGGCCTCAACGTGCTAACACCTGCCTGTCCACAGGCCCATACTGAAATTTAATTGGGTCAAACAGAGCCAATGGGAAATAGCTTTGGTGAGCACTGTTGTAGACAGTGGCTTCTCTCCCTCGTCATGCAGGCTGGATTATTCTTCCCAGGTACTCCCTATTAACTTAGGGACGAGTCTCAAAACCAGGACCTGGATAGAGGCAAGAATCCATTGTTTTCTGCCTTTGACTCCTGCTGTGGTTAGGTCCTTGCCAAACTGCCTTCCCACGCTCGATTACCCAGGGATTGCTTTGTACTCAGAGACAAGTATGAAAGGCAAGCAAGCAAACAAACAATTATACTGTGTGTCGGAGACAGCAGTCTGTGACTACACATTTGCAGAAAGAAAAGAAAAATCCGATTAACTGCAACACACATAGACATGGTTCCAAAGGAGTTCTCAGAGGAGCAGAGGGTCATGGATCTTCCCATTAGGGAGATTACAGGAAGGGTCTCCAGGTATTTTAAGTAACTGGTAGAGGAAAAAATCTACAGAAATAGAGGGGGGGGGGGAGCTGAATAGAAGTGACTACATAGGAACTTAGGAATGCCCGAAAAGACTGTTCTGACAAAATGAGTAAAAAGCTAGAACTAGGGCTGGGCCCCGGTGGTGTAGTGGTTGTGCGCAGGACTGTGGCCCACTGGGATGGAGGTTTGATTCCAGCTCCACGGAGCAAAGGCTGGGCCTCCTACTCCCACCACCTGAGGGCAGTGATGCCCCCCCCCCCCAAAAAAAAAGCTAGAACTAGCTAACACTACCAAATAGAAATACAAAAGACATACATCAAAATATTAGAACTGAATAGCACTGAAAGAACAAGATAGAAGAATTGAAATGATGGAAGCAAGAACCAGTGATCTCGAAGATAAATCACTGGGGAATCAAAATACGAATCAAGAACTTATAAAAATGACCAACAAGCTGAAGAAAGCCAAAAAATACCGTAGACACTATCTAAAGGAACAGTATATGTTTGGTAAATCTCCTAGACCATAAAGGAAAAATATGATTACAGAGAAAGCAGTTGATTAAATAGTAAGAAACAATTTCCTTAATATAGGAAACATAGGGCTGAGCCCCGGTAGCGTAGTGGTTGTGCACGGGACTGAGGCCCACTGGGATGGAGGTTCAATTCCAGCTCACAGGAGCAAAGGCTGGGCCTCCTACTCCCACCACCAGAGAGCAGTGATGCCCGTCCCCCCCAAAAAAAATTTAAACCAGAATCACCATAAAAAGAAATGTAACAAAATAATATCAGCAACATCATATGTATTAATAACAAAAAACCGAATGTAAATGGATTGAAATCACTAGTTAGAGACAAAGTCTAACAGAATGGATAAGAAAACTTGAACCTTATTATGTTTCTTACAAGAAATGCAACTTAGATACATCAAATTAAATTATATAATAAGAGACAAAGGCCACCATACAATTATGAAAGCTCGAAGTAAACAAGAAACCATGCCTATAATTAATATATACACACCAAATGAAAGACCATCAAAATATATTAATCAATTTCTTACAAAAATGAAGAGAAAATAGAACATAATACCATAGAATAAGGAGACATTAATACATCACTTTTGACCAAAGTTAGATGAACCAGAAAGAATATAAACAAAGATACAGAAAAAAAAAAGGGGTAGAAAAAGGAAACCAATTACAAGGATCTACATATAGCCCCCTTCCTGGGGAATGGACAACAGAAAAGTGGGTGAAGGGAGAAGTTGGACAGAGTGAGACTTGACAAAATAATAATAATTTATAATTATCAAGGGTTCATGGGGGAGGGCAGGGAGGGAGAAGAAAAAATGAAGAGCTGATACCAAGGGCTCAAGTAGAAAGCAAATGTTTGAGAATGATGATGGCAGCAAATGTACAAATGTGCCTGACACAATGGATGTATGTATGGATTTTGATAAAAGTTACATGAGCCCCCAGTAAAATGATTAAAGAAAAAATTAAACAACACAATCAATCAACTTGATCTCTTAGACCTGCGATTCTCAACCTTCCTAATGCCGTGACCCTTTAATACAGTTCCTCATGTTATGGTGACCCCTCAACCATAAAATTATTATTATTCTTTTTTTTTTTTTGTGGGCATCACTGCCTCTGGTGGTCGTGGGCGCTATCCAGTGCTGCTCCTGAGAGCCGCCGCTGGACTTGAACCACCAAGACCCCGGGCCGCAGTCCCGCACTCAACCACTTACGCCACCAGGGCTCAGCCCCGTAAAATTATTTTTGTTGCTACTTCATCACTGTCATTTTGCTACTGTTTTGAATCATCATGCAAATATCTGATATGTGTTTTCATTGTTACAAACTGAACATAAGTAAAGCATCGTGATTACTCACAAACCAATATATAATTATATATTATGAAATATTTATTGCTATTGACAAATCATTGAAATTTTGTCTTGAAGCATGGTATAGCATGAATAAGTCTTCATGCTGGGTACTCATATGTGTGCATATTTGGGGCATATCTGCACGTGGATACCTCCTGGAGATGGATAGAAGAGCAGGGTCTCAGTCCCCAAGACCATCATAAATATGTGTTTTCTGATGATCTTTTTTTTTTTTTGGGGGGGGGATCACTGCTCTCTGGTGGTGGGAGTAGGAGGCTCAGGCCCACTGCTGGAACTGAACCTTGGCCCCAGTGAGCTGCAGTCCTGCGCACAACCACTACACCACCAGGGCTCAGCCCGTTTTCTGATGATCTTAAGCAGCCCCTATGCAGGGGTCATTCAACCCCCAAAGGGGTCTCAACCCACAGGCTGAGAACCGCTGTCTTAGACATATGTAGAACGCTTCACTCAATATAAACTTATTTAATGTTTTTTTCTGTACACATAATCAAGATACATTGATATGTATTAATAGTTGAAATGTAAAAGTTGGAAACAAAGAGGAAGTAATAGTAGTTGGAAAATTTGGTGTTGATGGTAGAAATGAAGCTGGAGCTGGGTTAAATGATACCCTAGAAAACATCACTCAGAGCTAATATCACAAGACTTAACAACGAGAAGCAGCTCCAGTCTTCACATTAGGGGTGAGTTAGTTAGATGTTTGATCAGTATTGCTGAAGAATGATGCTATAAATATCCAAATGGCCCTTGACAACAAAAAGATTCTCTTTAGCTAAGACACATGGAAAAAAAAAATGAAGTCAAAGAGCTGAACCAAAAATTTCAAGGACAGCTGGCAGAGACAAAGGTGAAATATTCTTCTGAGAGGTGCAAAGACCTAGGGTTAGAAAAACAAAAAGGAAGAATGTATCTAGCATATTGAAACTAAAAGAACTTAAGAAAAATTCAAGCCTCCAGTTTCAACATTGAAAGATTCTACGGGCAATACCCGTGCAAATGTTCCAACCATCTGATAAAGCATTGGAAGCACTTCCTCATCTAAGCCTGAAAATTTGCAAGATGGTTACTTGACCAACTCATTGGAAGAGGTCCATATTTCGTATCTATTCCAAAGAAAGGTGACTCAACAGAATTCATAAATTACAGAACAATATTATTGCTATCACATGTAAGTAAAATGCTGCTGAAGCTCACTCAACAATGGTTTCAGCAGTACATTGACAGCAGCCAGAGATACAGGCCAGATTCCAAAGAGGATGTGGAACAAGGAATATCATTGTCGATGTCAGATGGACCTTGACTGAAAGCAGAGAATACCAGAAAGCTGGTTTTCCTTGTGTTTGCCTGACTATGCAGAGACATCTGATGGTGTGGATCATAGCAAACTATGGATAACCTGGAGGCGAATGGAAGTTTCAGAACACTTCACTGTGCTCATTCAGAACTTGTATACCAATCAAGAGGCAGTTGTATGACCAGAACAAGGGAATACTTCTGGGTTCGAATTCAGGGAAGGTGTGCATCAGGGTTATAGCCTCTCATCATACTTATTCAATCTATATCCTGAGCAAATCATCAGAGAAGCTGGCTGGTGTGAGAAAGAACAAGGGAGATCACGATGGGAGTAAGGTTTATTAGCTATCTGTGATAGGCAGGTAGCCTACTTACTTGCTCTAAGTAAGGGGACCTTGAAGCCCTTGCTGTTGAAGATCAAGGATTGTAGTCTTTAGTAGGGATTGCAGCTCAGGGCAAAGAAAATCCAGTTCCTCATAACTAGAGCAAGAGCAAAGACTGAAGTTGTCAAGGATGTCATCTTCCTTGGATCCACAATTGATGGTCATTGAAGCAGTGATCAAAAGACACATCGCACTGGGTTAAATATGCTTCACAAGACCTCTTCAAGGTACTAAAAAGCAAAAATGCTACTTTGGGGATAAAAGGGTTCCGGACCTAAGCCATGGTATTTTCAATTGTGCATACATGTGTGAAAGATAGACGAATAAGCAAGACCAGAGAAGAACTGATGCATTTCAGTCGTAGGGCTGGTGAAGATTATGGGAAGTACCATGACACTGATGAAAGAAAAAACAAACATATCTTGGAACAAGTACAGCCAGAATGTTTCTTAGAAGCAAGGAAGGCAAGACTTTGTCTCGTGTGCTTTCAGTATGTTGTCAGGAGAGACCAGTCCCTGGAGAAAGACATCATGCATGATGAAGTGGAGAGACCGTGAAAGGGGGGGAAGACCATTGATAAGATGGATTGACATAGTGGCTGCAATAATGGGCCCAAACATTAAAAACACATCAGGTCTCGTAAACCACAGGGAGAGGACACGGTATGTGGACTGACCTTAAGTCTGATATGATGACCAAAGGCAGAACAAAAACAAAAACAACACCCAAGTTTACCCACAGAGCCTCTGACCAGAATAGGTTTTCTGTCTATAAGGAGATGCACAGTGCACGTGTGAAACAATATTTCTAGTCTGCACACACGCTAGGTGGGGTGCTAAGGAGTATTTGAGGGGTGGACTCAGCAAACGGGGTGACACATGACAAAGAGGACAGTCCTGGAATCTCAAAGTCCTTGGCCTATCCTGCCTGTTAAGACTGTTTGGCCTTAAAAAAAAAATTTAATACCCGAGGTCTTGATCCACATATCCCTTGACCAGATGCTGTGGATGGGTGCCTTGAGTGTACTTCAACCCATAGCGACTCTCTGCACAAAAAACACAACATTGCATAGCCCCATGCCAGCCTCACAATGGTTGCTTTGCCTGAGTGTATTGATGGCAGCCACTGTGTCGGTCTTGAGGGCCTTCCCCTCGTTCTCCACTCTTCCACTTTATCAAGTATAATGTCTTTCTCTAGGGACTGGTCTCTCTTGACAAGATGTCAGAAATCTTTAAGATGAAGTCTCACCTTCCTTGCCTCTAAAGAGCACCCTGGCCTTTCTTCTTTCCACACTTAGCAGTTTGTCCTTTTAGCAGTTTATGGTACTTTCGATAGTCTTCTCCAGCAGTTTAAACGCATTCGTTCTTCATCGGTCTTCCTCATTCAATGTCAATGTTCACATGCATAGGAGGCAAGGCAGAATACCCTGGCTTGGGTTGGACCAGATCCTTTATGTTAACATGGCTGAACCCTGGTGGCGTAGTGGTTGTGTGTGGGACTGCAGCCCACTGGGTTGGTGGTTCAAATCCAGCAGCAGCTCTCCAGGAGCAAGGCTGGGCCTCCTACGCCCACCAAAGGGCAGTGATGCCACCCCCAGCCTCCCCCCAAAAGAGAAGTGTTTCTATGTTAACATGTAGCTTTGTAGAAATGTCAGAAACTCAGGGCCAGTATCCCTTAGCTTGCCCTGATTCTCAGCCCCTCCCCTTTGAGCCCCCACCCTTCACACCCAGGTGCCCCTGGCTGGGTCAAGAGAGAAATAAGCAACTTCCCGGTGATGCGTGAGAAGGAACTAAATGAAGTCTCTTCATTGGACAGAAAACTCTGGTTGTGGTATAGGCCACATCTCTCTTTGTCCTAAGTGACTCCAGTTTGCACTTTTCCATCCAACCAGTCACTTCTGTAAAAATCTTCCCTGCACCTTTGACCTTGAACAAGAACATCAACTGAAAAATGACGGGAGTTGCTTTTCTTGATCATGTAACTCACTAGCCTGAGTCTGTCTGACTCAGCAACTGCACAGCACACAGTATACAATTGCCTTGTAGGGCATCAAAGGGGGTCATCTTTCTGGAAGTTGACTTTGGTTTTAATTTGAAACAGATGACTCGTTTTCTTAGCTGAACACTTCAAGGGAGAGGACAATTGAACCTTGACTTACACTGTCATTCAAGCAGGTGCTTGTTTCTTACGTGTGCCTCCTCTTAGGGGTGATGGTGCTGAGCAGAAATTCAGGGTTTATAGATGTGAATTCATCATCTTGGCTCCACACAATGAGTGATGTGATGTCAGTCATTGTGTTAGTTTTATCCCTAGGGAGAAAGATTTGTTGATTAGAACATTTTGAGTCAAGGACAACTGGTGAATGACCTTATAAACAGGCCAATCCTGTCACTTTGATTCTGAGAGGGGTGAGGACTTTAATTCTTAAAAAAATAAATAAATAAAAATTAGGGTGGATAGGGGCAGAAATTAGTCATAAGACACAAGGTTATTGGCAGCTTTCCATTTATCTCTGTGACCTTTTTAGAACAAAGGATCACACACTTAACATCTTGATGTGTATTGTCAGACTGCCCTCAGGAATAATTTATACCACACTCCCTCTGATGTTGCCTGTAAAGACCTAACTTCCTCCTTCTTTGCCAGGATTTTACTTCATTTGTGCCATTCTTGCAGGGTCTAAAAATGACAGCTGTGTTAGTCTGGGTAGACTAGAGAAAGAAATCCAGGGACACTCATTTTTCAATAAGAGAGAATGTTATATCAAAGAGAAATTGTATGTTCAAAAAACATCCCAGTTCAGGTTAAATCCATAAATCCATACGTCTGACACTAGTTTATAAGTTCTTCTTCAGACTCATGTAACACATGCAATGACGCTGACTGCAGGAAGAAGGATTACAGTCCAGCGGATGAAAGGAAAGTCTTGTGGATCCAGTGGCAGTGCAGTCATCTCAGCACTGGGGTCTCCATGTGGCTTCTCCAGCTCCAGGGCTCTAGCATAGCTGCCTATCAGCAGGAAGACGAAGCAGAGTGTGTGTATATATGAATTCTAATGGGCTATATATATTTTTTTCAAATAAGCTTTTAAAAAAAAATTTTTGTTTTTGTGATCCTCACTGCCCTCTGGTGGTTGTGTGAGTCACCCAGTGCCGCTCCTGAGAGCCGTCGCTGGATTTGAACTGCCAAGCCCATGGACCGCAGTCCTGCACTCAACCACTTATGCCACCGGGGCTCAGCCCAGTGGCCTATATTTCTTCTGTCACCTCCAAATGAAGTCATAAAGCTGCAACCTGATTGACAAGCTAGACTCCACCCCTTGCAAATTGATACCAGATTATGTAACTACCACAATAGTCAAATCATTATGGATTTTATTTCTATTTCTTTGATTGATATTGAGACTGATGTCTCTTCATTCTAAATGAAAACCCTAAACACTGAAAAGTAACTACATAGGGACAATGCCTGTGCTAAATGAAATTTGGCTGTCCATGCCACAGTATAGGGATCGAAGGGAAGGCAGGCATACTAATTAGACACCTATGAGAAGTTTTAGAACCGAGTATGAGAAGTTTTAGAACTGAGGTGGGAGTTCCAACTGGGCACACAGACTAGGCACGAGCAACATGCTCTGACATGACATGATATGACACAGGTGTGCCTAACCTTCACCAATAATGTGGAAACATGCCTTTCCCTTTGTCCCCTCAGCCAGTGGGGATAGGAGGGGCATAAAAGTAGGCCTTGGGCAATCTGCCCTTCTCTTGGTTGGGTGTGCTCTGAAAGTGTAGTGTGGGAATCTCTCCCATATGCAGGGTGTGCCTGTGTAAGTGCCTCGTGCCACATTCTCTCTTGGTCTCTGGGGCTTTCCTGCTGCAGGTTCCACACGTGTGGTTCCATGCTCCTGTTTTGGTATTCCTTCCATGTGCTTTTCCACGCTCCTCTGAAACAGCCATTTTCAGTTGTGAACTTTCTCTCAGCTTACCATGCGGCTTGTCTGCTTTGCAAATAGTACTTTTTTTTTGGGGGGGGGGGGGGCATCACTGCTCTTTGGTGGTGGGAGTAGGAGGCCCAGCCCCACTGCTGGAATTGAACCTCCGTCCCAGTGGGCCACAGTCCCGCAGTCCCGAGCCACCGGGGCTCAGCCCTGCAAACAGTACTTTTGAGACTCACAGTGGTTCTCAACCTTTTGTTTTGTCTTATTTTTTTGTTTTTGTGGGCATCACTGCCTCTGGTGGTCGTGGGCGCTACCTAGTGCTGCTCCTGAGAGCCGCCACTAGATCTGAACCGCCAAGCCCAGCTGGCCTGTCCTGCACTCAACCACTTATGCCACTGGGGCTCAGCCCCATTCTCAACCTTTCTAATGCTGAAACTCTTTAATATAGATCCTCATGTTGTGTTGATCCCCCTCCACCGTAAAATTATTTTCATAGCTACTTTATAACTATAATTTTGCTACTTATATGAATCGGGTGACCCCTGTGAAAGGTTTGTTCTACCCCCCCAGGGGGTCATGACCCACAGGTTGAGACCACTACTATTAGCTGAAACTTCCCCTTTCCCTCATAAAAGTTACTTGGGTTGACAAAAGTGCTACTGCTGCATGAATGCTTTCAATGTTGGGAATCTAGGACCAAGGTATAAACCACTCCAGAAACCTAACCATACCACTGCCATCGAGTCAACTCTGACCTAAAGGTCTTTTAGAGAGTTTCCAAAACTGTGTCTTTTTTTAAATATTTATTTTATTTATTTATTTTTTCTGATCAAGTCTCGTTTATTTGGGAGAAGTAAACCAGTTTTATAGGGCAAGCAAGCTTAGGCAATTAGCATATGGTGATCTTCAAAATTAACAAGTGAATGGCAGCACAGCTGCAAGTCAAGCTTCAAAGGCCAGGGCTGTTTACAGTTACAAAGGCGACAAACTACAAACCCCAGGCAACAAACTGCAACAG
>PVJH01031772.1:0-23401 GCA_004026705.1 Nesogale talazaci
TGCAAAAATGGAGGCACTTGACTACGAGCTGAAAGCTTAGCAGTTCGAATCTCTCCAGAGGCCCCTCAGAAGAAAAACCTGCTTCGTAAGGATCATAGCCACTGAAGACTCTATGGAGCGCAGGTCTACGCTGATGGTTGGTCTGAGCACAATGTTGCCGCCGTGAGTTGGAATTGAATCAGTGGCCACTGGCTTGGGGGATTTGGCCATCCTCTGAAATCTTGCTCATGTATTTATTTACAAATTCATTTGAATGGAGGACCATGAAGCAGACACCTTGCCTGCTTGACCGTCTCTGGTATGAGGCCTGGCACATGGTCGGTGCTTAGTCAGGAGGCCTTGAGTGTCCTGTTTGTCCCATGTTCTTTCCCACGCCCAGAGGTGCCTATGCTACATCAGGGAAGCAGAGACCAGTGGGACAAAGGTTGGAGCCACATGGAGCTCCTTAAGCCTCAAGCGGGACAAGTCAGGATGCTCTTGCTTCACTCGCAAAGGCTGGGTCCCCAACCCCTCTCTGAGTCCTCTCACAGGCACCCTTAGGCCACCAGCCCTTTCTCTAGAGGATACAGCAGCCTCCTTCCTCCCTGCTTGGTCTCTGAGCCCCGATTGTTCTCCTTCCCTGGAAAACAAAATCAAGTGGCTTCTCCTCATCTCCTCTCCCTCCAGCTCAAGCCAGCTCTCCTCCTCGTACCGTGGCCACCCTCTCCCTGCCCACAGGCATCCCTGGAGGGCTTGCTCAAGCTTGCGGACAAGCAGGGAACAAACCCAGTAGATCCCCTGGAAGTATGACTCAGGGCACTGGCTGGAAGTTCTTGGTCATCGAGATGCTGAACCAGCCGGTACCTCTTTGGACTTTGCCATCTTGAGAATGAGGATCCAGAAGGCTGCAGGTGGTTGGGTGGTTTCAAAGCCTGGACTCCTGGCCACTCCCACGTGGAAAAGAGCAGCTGAGCTCCCTCCATGACTCACCTGAAAAAGGCAAGAGTCTGAATGACGTGGCCATGATGTTACCTTTCCCAGCCCCAGAAAGAACACCTGGGGGGCACTGGTCCCAGGGAGAAGGTGTGCTGGCCTCCAGCAGAGTGGGTTTGCTGGATGCGGCCCTGGGGAGACTAGGGTTCAGTGGCCTTGGTCCTGCCCTCTCCTTCTCAGTCATGCCCAGCCTTGCTTTCCCGCCTGGTGGGGATTCTGGGCTTCCCTGACTTTCCCAGCAGGGAGAAGAGAGGCGGGTCCTTGTTGTTGTTGTTGTTATTGTTGTTGTTGTTGTTGTTTTTTAGGTGTCATAGCAACGGTTCCCCTCATAACAGCCTAAGCAGAATGAAGCACTCCTCAGCTGTGCCCTATCCTCATGAGTGTTAGGGATGAGTCTATTTTTGCAGCCGCTGTGCAGCTCCATCTCCTGAAGGGTCTTCCTCTTTTTGGCTGTCCCTCTACTTTACCAAGTATGCTGTCCTTTTCCAGGGACTGGCCTCTCCCGACCAACTCCCCCACGTGCACGAGAGGAAGTCTCCCCAGCTGAAAAGGAACATCCCGACATAGTGGTTTGTTCTTTTCTCGGTCCCTGGTCCTTTCAAGTGTCTTCGTCAGCACACCGTTCAAATGCATCAATTCTCCTTGGGACTTCCTTATTCAACGTCTAACTTCTACCCGCCTATGAGGTGATTGCAGATACCATGGCTTGGATCAGGTGCACCTTAATCCTCAAAGTGACAGTCCACCTATCGAGGGTCTAATGTGCTCTAGCGATGGGTGTGCAGACTCAGCAATGATATCCCTCATTCATTGAACTATCTCTGTTGAGTGTGTCCTGCATGCCAGGCACTGTTCTGGATGGCGAGGAGTCCCAACAAGCCATGAGGCCAGTGCTGTAGGCCTCCCCATCCCACTGAGGAAGAAACCACTGCACAGACAGACGAAGGAAATTGATGAAACCACACAGCTCCTAAATACCAAGTCTGTATTCCAGTCTGGACAGTCTTTTCTTTAACCTGACATTGGTGACTTTGCAGGATCATCTGCAAATCAGAGACAGGACTGTGGTCTCCTCAGAGGACAGAGAGAGCCCAGTGCTGTCTGCAGGCCCGGGGGAGGCTAAGGCCCTGCCTTCCTCCTCCTGGGAGAGCTGCCAGGAACTGCAGGCTGATTTGGGGGAGGGCAAGTGAAAGCAGCCTTTGCTGGACTCACCTGTGCAGGTGCAGCCAGCATGCCTTGGCCCTCACGATCTGGCCTCCATGCAGGCCTGGAGCCAGGACTGCCGGCTGCCCTTGAGTCCTGACTGAAGAGATAAGCCATTGTCAGGGGGAGCCAAGCATCATCAGGCAAAGGCACTGCACTGGGACCCTAACAGATGTGCTTTGGGAGTGGACCATGTGACTCAGAACCCCACACACGTGCTCCCGGGAATAGCCAGTGCCTTCCTGAAGGTCAATTCCAAGGGTTCTTAAGAGGTAAAAGGCACCAGGGGCCAGGTTCACTCCATACCTCTGTGGCCTGGAAGGGTCCCAAGAGGAGCCGGTCCAATCCTGGGGGTTATAGCGGCCGTGGGTCTGGCAGTGAGAAGAGCCCTGTGACCCTGAGCCTGGAGGTACTGGGCAGGCAGAGGTGCCAGGAGTGGAGCTGGCTGCTTCTAAGGAGCAGATGAGGAAACTGAGGTGCGGTGACTAGCCCAAGGTCGTGCAGCTAGGAAGTGACAGCACAGAGGTTACATAGTGCGTGCCCAGCCTCTGCTGTCCTGTTAGATGCAGGGAGAGCTCGGCCGAATGCAGTTTACTGCTCTCAGAGCCCCAAAGTGGACTCTAGCCCCGCTGTGATCACAGTCCCATCACTCCTGCTCTCTGAGCCTCGGTTTCCAATTCATAAAGTGGGGTGAGCACAGCCTGCCCCGTCTACCTCCAATCCTCCATAGCAACCAAGCCCAGGGAGTTCCATCTCAGCTATCTCCTCTGCAAAATAGGAATAACAGCTACCACTTACTACTGAGCACTCACCCTGTATCTAGGCGTCCTGTGGCAGAATGGGCTGCTAACCACAAGATCAACAGTCCAAACCTCCAGTCATTCCATAGGAGAGAGATGAGGCTTTCTACTCCCATAAAGACTTAACGCCTCAGAAATCTACAAGGATAAGTCCACTGTGACCTCGGGGTCAAGAGGCATAAGAACTGGTTCAGTAATATTGAGTTTATCCTGCATTAGGGGCCCTGGTGGTGTAGGGACCTTACATGGGGCTTCAAAGCTCAAGGTTGATGGCTCAAAACCACCAGCTGCTCTTTGAGAGAAAGATAAGTATTTCCACTCTCTCACCGATTTCTAGCCCTCAACCCTCTGGGAGATGCCCTACCTTACTCTAAGTCAGGGGTTCTCAACCTTCCTAATGCCACCACCTTTCATACAGTGCCTCATGGTGTGGTGACCACCCCACCCATGAATGATTTTCATTGCTACTTCATCACTGCACTATTGCTACCATTGTGAATCGCCATGTAAATATCTGATATGCAGGATGTATTTTCTTTTTTTTTCCCCGCAGGATGTATTTTCATTGCTACAAAGTGAACATCATTAAAGCATCGTGATGAGTCATGTAATTATCTATTATGAAATATTTATTTCTCATGACCAATAAATGAAATTTTGTCTTGAAACATGGTGTGGCATGGGTAACACACAGTCTTCACACCGGGTACTCACAGGAGGGCGGACCCACCTGGAGATGGATAGAGGAGCGATGTCTTGGTTCCTAAGACCATGGGAAGTAGGTGTTTTCTGATGGTCTTAGACTAAAGTGACCAGGCGTCACGCTTTTGGCAGAACAGTCCCGATTTTAAACAATTTTTCCCGCGTCCCATGATGGTTTTGAAAAGTCCCGATTTTTTGAAAGAATGCACGACAAGCTAGGGCACGGCGGGAGAACGGGAAGGGAATGCACCCCCTCTACCCCCACCCCACTCCCCCATCAATGGTGTCCCACTTTACCAATGTTAAAATCTGATCATTTTATCTTAGATGACCCCTATGAAAAAGTTATTAAATCCCCAAAGAAGTCGTGACCCACAGGTTGAGAACCACTATTCTCAGTGCTTCTCTCCTAGTGTCTGGTTTTGCTGGCGATCAGGGGCGTGTGTGTGCTGCTCTCTTTAATAACTGGGAGGGGGTTGGGTTTAGGACTCACCCTCACTAAAAACTCACCACCATCGAGCTGACTTTGACTCGCAGCGTGGAACATACCCCTGGAGTCTCTGAGGCTGAAACTAACTCTTCATAGGAGCAGAACGCTCTCCTCTCGTGAAACAGTGATGAGTTTGAATTGTTGGCTTCCTCTGAGCTCACTCTGCCGACACAGCTTCTTAGGGCTTACCCTGTGCTGATAAAACACGTTCAGATGCACTGCAACACCTTCAGTATAATAATACAGTAAAAATGTGTCAGTCTAGGTAGACTAGAGAAATAAATTTCATAGACACGCATATAGATATAAGGAAAAGGTTTATATATAAGAGAAATAGGACATTAAGAAAGCATACCAATCCAGTCCAGTACAAAGTCATAAATCCAATATTAGCTTATATGCCCAATAGTCTATAGCATCTCCGACTCACGAGGTCACAGGTCAGTGGGTGCAGAGTCCCGGCGCTGGCAGGGGTCCCCCCATGGCTCCTCGCTTCCAGGGCTCAAGGTCCATCAACAGCATCTGGTGGTAATAGAAGCAACTCATTGTTGGCATTGCTCTCCATGTGGCTTTTCCAGACTCTGAAGTAGGGTCCCATCAGGGTAAGGCCGTGTGGCTTCTCCTCCAGTTCCTCCAGCTTCTCGGATGCTGCCATCTTGTCTTCTCCGTAGTTCGTTGTCTCTAAGACGAACTCCCAACAATCGGGGAGATAGCTTCTCATCTCCAAGAGGGAAATATCGTGAGATTTCCGAGAAGTCTCAGGAGAAAGCCATGCCCATACAGAGGCCTCATTGACTACTCAATGGCTATCTCCAGATTAATAGGCTGGACTCCACCCCTACATCTCAATCATGAAATTAACATAAGCACATGACTGCCGCAAATAATAATAGTGTTTTGCAAAGTGACAACTACTTATCATTAGGAGCCATGGTATGTACCATAAATGATTCCTTAATCGGCTTTATGGGATTGGGGGTTGGTTTGTCATTACAAGCTGGCCCTAAGTTGGACATTGAAAACTCAGAAACTGCTTGTACAGCTTCCTCCCTGCCATGGGGTTGATTCCATCCACAGTGACCCTATGGGACAGAGTAGATGTGCTGGGGGTGGGGGGTGTCAGGGGCCCCCACAATAATTTGATCGATCACATCGTCCCTCCCCTCCCACCCCAGGAGGTAAGACGGCCTTAGATTCGCCGTCATTCGGGATTCCCACTGCTTGACCGTCAACCCCAGAGCCCTGGTGAGTTACACCTTGGGCCGGTAACTGCAAGGTCAGCAGTTTGAAAGCACCAGCCGCCTCCAGGGACTCTTTCCTCCCCTAAAGATTTACAGTCGTTGAAATCCACAGGAGAACGTCTCCCCTGTGCCGTAGGTCCCTGTGGGTTGGAATTAATCCAGTGGATTTTGAGCAACTGCTCTTCAACCTCCTGACAGCCGAGCGACCCTCATTTTGAAGATGAGAACACCTGGACGCAGCCCAAATCGCTGAGCCCCGAGTGGTGATCAAACAAAAAGGGTTGCTGTTTGAAACAGCTATTTTGTAAAACGGGTTGTTTGGGCAGCCATCGATACCTGTCATGACTTCAAGGGGCGACTCTGAGGACTAAGTGAGAAGAAAAGGTCTGGCCCTTTGGATCGTTGTCCATACGATGACCCCTGGCCCAGTGGTCCCCAACCTTCCTCAGGCTGCGACCCTCTCATACAGTTCCTCAGGTGGTAGGAGCTCCCCAACCACGATACTATTTTCGTTGCTACTTCATCACTGTCATTTTGCTACTGTGAGGAGGAATCAGGCGACCTCTGTGAAAGGCTTGTTTGAGAACCACCACCACAGCAACTCCATCGAAGGTAGTTGTTCTCATCACTTGTGCACCCTTGAAAGCCAGGTTTCTTCGCTTAGGGAAACCTCCAGGTTAGTACCACATGAGCCGATGCTGGGGAGCTTTGTGAGAGCCCCTTGCAGTGGCTGCAGACTGGGAGGTGAAGGGTTGCATGTGGCAGGGGTGGGGGTGGGGGTGGGGACGGGAGGCTGGAACTTGATAACCCACGAAGCAGGGAAGAAAGGGATTTCAGACAGAGCCGGATGCCAGCAGAGGTTTGTTTATGTAAGCAAAATTGTAAACAGGATTGGCAGCTATATGACTGAGTCTGGTCATTCCTGGAGCCTGCCCTGAACTGCACTTTGGGGACTTCCCTCCTCTTTTCCCCCTTCTGTCCCTTTCTCCTTTCCTGAGACATACCAGGGGCTTTGAAAAGGTCCTGGGAAAATGGAATGAAAAGAGAAGGGAATATTTCCATAAACTTTTGGGATCTCTCTCATGTACTTTGGAGCCTTGACTGTAGCCCAGGCACTACTCTAAGGTGCCCAAGATACAGCAGGGGACCAGAGACATGGCGGCCACAGTGATCTGCCACCACAAGTTTCCACAAAGTCCAACAACAAAGCCCTGTTGGCTCTGAGCATGTCCCATTCCCATCCAGGACTGCTGTCCATAGCTAAGCAGCTGGGATGTTCTGGTCACCAGGCCCAGAGCCCGTGTCCACCTCTGGAACTCACGGGGAGTTGACTTTGCTAAAACCCAAAGGACTAAGAGTGGGGATGGGGGCTTCCTAGGGCGTAGTAGAGTGCTGGACCACAAGAAAGAAGTGTCTGTTAGGGTGAGCTGCCTGCTGTAATAGCAGCCCTGGTGGCATGGTGGATTACAAGAAGGGCTGCTAATCACAAACCAGGAGTTCAAAGCCACCAGCCACTCTGTGAAGGAAAGAGGAGGCTTTCTGGACCCGTGGGCCATAAATGCTCTGAAGAATAGCAGCAGGGGGGTTGGGTCCGAGGGTTGGACCCAGGTGGGCACTTTCAATACATGTGTGACCAGAAAAGGGCTCTTAGAGAAGCCCTTTGAAGCTCCCAGGAAAGAGATGTCCAAGAAGAGGGAGCCCAGTGAAGTCCCCTTGGTGAGTACAGCTATTGGTATGTGGCAGGCCACCTGAGGGTCAGACATGCTGGCAGAGGGAGGCTGGCTGAGGACTGGAGACCTGAGCGGGACCTGACTACAGAGAAAGGAAGCTGCAGACTTGGGGGTTCTCCATTGTGGCCTCTACTGACCGCAGTGTTGTGTTTCAGAGGACTGTGCAGGCTGCGGCTGAAAAGATGGATGCAGGAGAGGCGTGAATTCGTGTCCTAGAGCTGCTGCTGCAGAGCACAGAGAACAAAAACAGCAGGAACTGTCACATAGTTGAGTGTAGACAATGACCTCATGGGTCCAGAGATGGGAAGTCTGAATCAGGAGAGTGGTTGGGGGCAGGGGTGTGCTCTTTTGAATGCTCTAGGGACAAATGCTTCCTTGCCCTGCAATGGAGTGGGTTATAAGTTGGACTGCTAACTCCAAGGTTGGCAGTTCAAATCCACTAGGCACTCCTCAGGAGAAACTCGAGGCTTCATCTCCTATCAAGCTGCAGAGCTGGTGCTATTCTGCCCGCAGGAGCTTGGGACCCAGTGGGAGTGGAGCGGAGCAGAGCGACTGTTGTTACCGATGCCTTCCTCCTCCTCACAGTCCAGTCCGGCAAACCGATTCCTCAGCCCATCAGCCGGCCATCCAGCTTAGGTTTGGCACACAGTTCGTTCTGGAAAACGCCTGATTGGTCTGAGCACAGAATGGCACTCTCAGTCAAAATCTCCAGTGGGAACTCCTCTCCTAGTCCATCATACGTTTCCAAAGACCCTAGCTGCCATTGGCTCAAGATCAACATCCAGGAGATGATTTCGAAGTAGACCACACACCAGACTCCGACGCCGAAGGGGCCCAAGTCGAAGTTGCTCTCCCACATCTAACCCCAGCAGACCCAGATCCCAACAGCCGTCTTTGGGCTGGGTTATACACAGCAGGGAGAGCTCTTCGTGCAGGAGTCTCTCGATAGGGACCACTGAGTGGTGTTCGAGATTTCTGATCAGCAGACTGGACGGTCTCCAGGAGTTGCTTTTGTTTATTTTGAAAGAATAGAGAGCTCCAGGGAGGCTATGGACAGGGCAGATGGAATGGTGAGGACAGCAGAAGAGTTCATGTGGCTCTTAGACCAGGAGTGCACACACACCTGCACCAGGCATTGACTGGGCCCCCGGCTTCTGGTGGTGACGGTGGTGAAGGAGGAGGCGGTACACAATGAGATTCCTACTATGATGGAGGGTATGATCTATGATCGTGGGTACGACAGACACGAAGACTATGATTGCCGGTTGTGTTAGTCCGGGTAGACTAGAGAAACAAATTCATAAACTCGCATACAGATATAAGGGAAAGGTTTATATACAAGGGGAATAGAACATTGAGAAGCATCCCAACCCAGTCTAGTCCAAGTCCTTAAGTCCAATGTTAGCCCATATGTCCAACACCAGTCTATAAAGTCTCTTCTGACTTACGAAGCTCGTGCGATGACACCAGGACAATCACAGGTGAGTGGGTGCAGAGTCTTGTGTGTCCAGTGGCAGTAGAAGCATCTCAACACTGGCAGGGGTCTCCACTTGCCTTCTCCAGCCCCAGAGGTCTGGCTCCATCAGGGCAAGCCCTTGTGGCCTCTCCTCTGATTCCTCCATTCCCCAGGAATCAGGATCGATTAGCATGCTGTCATCTCATCTTGTCAGTAGTTCGTCATCTCAGAGACTCAGTCCAGTCTCTCTTCTGCAATTGGGAAATCTGTGAGACTTCCCAGAATCCTCAGGAGAAAGCCATGCCCCACAGAGGCCTCATTGGCTATCTCCAGATTGACAGGCTAGACTCCACCCCTAGACTCCCAACCATGAAATTGACACATGAGTACATGACTGCCATGCCGGTACAGAAGATCACCTTCTTACTGTAGTCGACATCAAACACGATCAAGGTCTCCTTGTTGTAGCTATTGATAAATTGAAAGGTTGCAGTTGAGTTGTGTTTTTTAGAACCCTTTTTTACAAGCATCTTTGGTTTACTTAATAGCTACATTTTGTCGGTCGATGCTCTTTTCCACTGTCACTAGCCTCCTAAAAATAGAAATGTTACTGAGGAGTTAAACATCTTGAGTGAAAAAGGAAGTCTGGGGTTACGCTTGGTAAATTATTTTTCTTGTTTTACAGAAAATTAACTTGTAGCTAATCAAATGAGGATAGAAATCGACCTGTTAAATTTTTCTTTTGTGATGGACATTGTATACAAAGATGTGTGCTCATAATAAACTTTTCTTTTTTCAATTGTTTATGTGGGTAAGATGGCAACATGAAGTAGCTCAGTGCTGTCAAGGTTGCCTGGGATGGCATGCAGCTGTCAAAGAGTTGAGTGTAGACAAGCTGAAGCTATAGAAGAAAATCCTTTCATGGTCATTTCTTTTGAAGAATAGGATTTTGAAACCTGAAAATTACGCTTATGTTAAAGATGAAAAACTTGTAGACTCCTACATGACATATTGCCTTTGAAATACATCTATATATGTTCAATCTTACCAACTTAAAATGTGATGTGTGTACTAAACTTATTGAGGCTTAAATTTACCCTAGTCTTTGAAAGATAACCCTTATTTATTAACTAAATAATTTGCTGTTAGAAATGTTGGTATTGGAGCAATGGTTATAGTATAGTCTTTAGAAGATGTGTAAGGGGGGAAGTCAAGTAAAAATTAATTTCTTTGGGAGGGGGAAGGTTTATAGCCTCAGACACCCAAAGGGGCAATTTTACTCTGTCCTATGGAGCTGCTATAAGTGGCCTCTCCCCCAGCCTCTGGTGGGCCTGAAAGGCCCTTGACTTAGGACAATATCAATCCCTTTGGTCTCTGCCTTTGTCCGCACACGGCCTTCTTCTTGGTACCTGTCTCCTCTGTGTCTGTGTCTTTCTGGGTCCAGAGTTTCCCCCCGGAGCCCAGATGGCACAGTGCTGAGGTGCTCAGCTGCTCACCAGCGGTGGGAAGGCTTCAGCTGCTCCACAGGAGTGAGACTAGGCATCCTCTCTGCAAAGACCCTGGGCTGGGAAACCCTGCGGGGAAATCCCACTCTGCAGTCTGGGCCCCAGTCAGAATCCTACTCTCTTATCATTTGATTTCCCTTTTGACCCGCTTAAAAGTTGTTTTCAATTTACAAAAAAAAAAAAGGGGGGGGGAGATACATGTGGCTTCAGCCTCCCGTGAATCCCCTCTGGCCATCGCTGGAGCTGGACGAGAAGAGCCGCTCAGGGTACAGAGAGCATAGGAAAATGGATGGCTGCAGCTGCAGGCCCGTCACATTTGACACCTTACCATTTGATCTCCCTTTTGACACATTTACAATTTGTTCTAGTTTTCAGTGTTTTCTGCTTCCTCCTTAAATTGAGGCTTCCCTTGGTTCTATTTGGTTACTGTTGTTACTTTTATTGGGGGGTGGGGGGAGATTCTATATATGAAATCCCGGCTAGGTAAATCTGTAGATATGGAGGAGGGGGAGCTAATAACAATGTGTATAAGAACTATGAAAATGTTCTAAAATTGATTGTGGTGATGATTGTACAACTTGAAATGTACTTCTTGAAATGACTGAACTATTGAATTGTATGGTATGTGGATTATGTGCTAATAAAGAAAGAAAATTGCCCCTCGTGAATATGTATGTAAACAAGTTCTCAGGGAGAAGACAAGCCAATCAGGATGCTGTGTAGCACCAATGACGCATACAACTTTCCCCAGTTTTTAAATGCTTCCTCCCCCCCACCACTATCATGATCCCAATTCTACCTTATAAATCCAGCTGCCAGAGGACGTACACTGGTACCGATCAGAACTGGAAACACAGGGAATCCAGAACAGATAAACCCCTCAGGACCAATAATGAGAGTAGTGATACCAGGAAGGGAAGGAGAAGGTGGGGGAGAGAAAGTGGGAACAGATCACAAGGATCTACATATAACCCTCTCCCTGGGGACAGACATCAGAAAAGTGGGTGAGAGGAGACATCGGAGAGTGTAAGACATGGAAAAATAATAATAATTTATAAATTATCAAGAGCTCATAAAGGAGGGAAGATAAGAGGTGAGGGAGTGGGAAATGAGGAGCTGATACCAAGAACTCAAGTAGAAAGAAAATGTTTTGAGAATGATGATGGCAACAGATGTGCTGGACACAATAGCTGTATGGATGGATTGTATGAGTTGTCCGAGCCCACAATAAAATGATTTATTTTAAAAATTCTCAACAAATTGTTAGTAAACAGAATTCAACACTTTTAAGAAAAATCTATTTGATGAAATAAAATCTTAGCAGGACCCCCCCCCCAAAAAAAAGGGAAAAAAAGGAAAATATATCAGACAAAATGCACAGTAGCTACTGGGTGATTCACAGAAGAGGGAGATGGGATCTCTTGAGGTGAAGAAATGAAATCGATTGATACACTGTAGGTGATGGAAATTCCAAAAGTTCATGGGGGTGGGGGTAGGGGGGAGAATGGAATTAAAAGTCCATGGAATTGTCTGAGGCTTCCTCAGACAGGTGGATGTTGAGGATGGGTTACAAACTTAAAATACAGAAGCAGTGACTAAGGCCGGGAAGGCGAGATGATTGTGAGACAATAGCAGGACATTCTTTTCTCGAAACTTCCTGTTGAAATAGTTTCTTGGGCAACACATTTCCTGAGAGCTGCTTAGACAGGAGCTTTTCAATAACCTCCACCCCCTTCCTCCCTGGCATCAAGATCCTCTTTGGAACATTCTTTCCATGTCTTAGCTAAATGATCGAGAGAAATGAAAAGAAAAGCAGAAAACAGAAACATCCCAGGCAGTGCACGCTTCCCTGTGTATTGCAGTCTGGAGGCTGCTCATCAGGACTGAGACTGGAACGGAGGCAGGAGACAGAGTCAAGAATGGGTGCCCGGCTGAGCCCCGGTGGCGTCGTGGTTGTGCGCGGGACTGCGGCCCACTGGGTTGGAGGTTCAATTCCAGCTCCCAGGAGCAAAGGCTGGGCCTCCTACGCCCACCACCTGAGGGCAGTGATGCCTAAAAAAAAAATTAAAAAAAAAGAATGGGTGCCCACGGAGAAGAGGGAGGGTGTCCAAGGAGGCTGTCACAGAGTTGGCAGTGGTTTCATTCTTATGACAGATGAGATAAACATGCACAGTAACATCCATAAAACCTTGAAACCTTGGTGGAAGGTCTTTGATAAAGACAGTAGGAGGGGGCAGGGGTGTCTTTTGTTGATCCATCTGGCCAGAATGGGGAGGACCCAGCAGATGGCTCTCTCTTGTTTGCATATCTTGGTCTTGAGGGGGAACTTCCATATCCTTTGTGTTTTTTCCTCCTTTATCTCTTTTCTGTAAGCAACTGAGATTCCCAGAGTAATGGCTCAAGGCTAGGGGACTTTCCTGTCACTTTGGACTCTGGCAGCTTGGTGGCCAGAAAGTGAATGTGGGGATTCAAGATGCCATTTGGACTCATTTTAAAGCTTTCAAAAGAACCAAAGCTTTGTTGTGTGGGGGTGTGGGGGTACTAGGCTTTGGGGCACAAGCGCAGTGCTTCTTAACCCTCCTAACGCTGTGACACTTTAATGTACTGACACTTCCCCAACCATAAAATTATTTTCATTGCGAGTTCATAACTGTCATTTTGCTAGTGTTATGAATCAGGCAACCCCTGTAAAAGGGTCGTTCGGGGGTCACACCCACTGGTTGAGAACCACAGCACTAACTCATTGTGTGAGCTTGATGAGAACAATTTCAGAAAAAAGTAAGACTGTAGATCAAAGTGCCAAAACCCAAAGGCACCTACCTGTTGGGCCTGCAGTCAGAGCTGAAGATCCCTTCTAAACTCAGAAGCAATCCTAGCACCTTCTTGAGTGCCCCCCCCACACACACACACACTTCTGACCACCAAACTGCCAAGGTGAAAGCCCAAAGAGATAAGCAGAGGGCATAACCCCGAACAGTCCCTCAGACAGTGTGAGAAGGCAGGAAGGAGTAATTTGCCTGTGGGAAAGACAGACTAAAGCAGACTCACATAATGAATAAGGAAGATTGGCTTAAGGAAGTCCTTCTGAGAACTAAGACGTGCACGTTAGAGCTTAAATCCTGAGCACCCTGGCTTGCAAAAGGCTATGAATGGCAATAACAGCCCAAAATTCATTTACAGGGTTCCCACATAAACCACCACCATGTGTCTGTCCATTTGTCGTACTGTGGTGGCTTGTGTGCTGTTGTGATGCTGGAGTCAATGTCATTGGTATTTCAAGTGCCAGCAGGGTCACCCCCAGTGAACAGTCCTCAGTGGAGCTTCCAGACCAAGAACAGACGAGGAAGAAGGACTCGACTAGGCTCCCCACTTCAAAGGAAGGAGCCACTGAAAACCTTATCAACCACTTTGCAATATTGTCAGACATGGAAGACCTAAAGAAGGGAAGAAGAACGTG
The DNA here is from genome assembly GCA_004026705.1 of Nesogale talazaci. NCBI lineage: Eukaryota > Metazoa > Chordata > Mammalia > Afrosoricida > Tenrecidae > Nesogale > Nesogale talazaci. The sequence continues at coordinate 13,557 of PVJH01031772.1, forward strand.
GTAAGAAATAGTAGCAGAGGATAAGTCCCTCAAGCCCAAGGGCACTCGAATTGTGCTTGAGCAGGAACCGATTTCTGGGAGTGTCGTCCATGGCAACCTAAAGAAGGAAAAGTCTTTGAAGGGGGAGCCTTCTCGATCTTCTTTTGCAGACCAGGCACGACGCAAGGTAAGGAGAAACAATGTAGAAACATAGTGATCAGAACTTGGAATGTGCAAAGTATGAATCTAGGGAAATTGGAAGTGGTCAAAAATGGAACGGAACATACAGCCTAGGTACTAGTGAGCTGAAACGGTCTGGTACTGGCCATTTTGATTCAGAGAAACATATGATTTACTATGCCTAAAATAACACAAGAGGGTTAGCATGGCACATGTTGTCAGGAAGATATTTCAAAATCAATCTTGAAGTCTATTGCTCTTGTCAGGAAAATCCTCACAGGGAATTTTAAGTATTGGAAAAGAAATCCAACACACTACCACACCCCATGTACTTTTTTTAAGTCATTTTATTGGGGACTCATACAATTCTTAGCACAATCCATCCATCCATCCATTGTGTCAAGCACATTTGTACATTTGTTGCCACCATCATTCTCAAAACATTTTCTTTCTACTTGAGCCCTTGGTATCAACTCATTTTCCCTCCCTCCCAAACCCTTGATAATTTATAAATTGTTATCTTTCCATGTCTTACACTGTCCAATGTCTCCCTTCACCCACTTTTCTGTTGTCTGTCCCCCAGGGAGGAGGTTACATGTAGATAATTGTGATCAGTTCCCCCTTCCACCCCCATCTTTCCCTTAACCCTCCTGGTATCACTATTCTCATTATTGGTCCTGAGAGGTTTACATTCTTTGGTCTAGCTGGATTTGTAAGGTAAAATAGGGGTCATGATAGTGGGGGCTGGGGGTAGCATTAAAGAACAAGAGGAGAGTTATATGTTTCATCAGTGCTATACTGCACCCTGATTGGCTCATCTCCTCCCCATGACCCTACTGTAAGGGGATGTCAGTTGCCTACAGATGGGCTTTGGGTCCCCACTTTGCACGTCCCCCCCCATTCACAATGATAAAATTTTTGGTTCTGTGTGTTTGATGCCTGATACCTGATGCTATCTACATCTCATGATCTCACAATCTGGAGTGCTTCTTCCATGTGGGCTTTGTTGCTTCTCAGCTAGATGGTCACTTGTTTATCTTTGAGCCTTTAAGACCCCAGACACTATCTCTTTTGATAGCTGGACACCATCAGCTTTCTTCACCACATTTGCTTATTGACCCACTTTGTCTTCAGCTATCATGTCGGGAAGGTGAGCATCATGGAATGGCAATTTAATAGAACAAAGTGTTCTTGCTTTGAGAGAGTACTTGAGTAGAAGTCCAATGCCCATCTGCTACCTTAATACTAAACCTATAAACATATATACATAGATCTATTTCCCCGTTGTCATATATAAATATATTTACATATGTACATGCCTATATTTAGACTTCTATAAATGCTCTTTGCCTCCTAGTTCTTTCTTCTATTCCCTTTTACTTTCCTCTTGTCCCACTATCTTGTTCAGCTTTCATTTGGGTTTCAGTAATTCCTCTTGGTTCTATTGCCCTCAATCAAGACCTACCAGGCCTCCTACACCCTCCTCACCACCGATTTTGGATCGCTTGCTGTTCCCTTGTCCCTGGGTTTCTTAACAACACTTCCTTTTCCCTTTCTCCCCTCTCCCCTGTCCCCCTGGAACCAATGGTCCCATTGTTTTCTCCTCCCTGTGTGTTAGTTCAGGTAGACTAGAGAAACAAATTCATAAGCACACATATGTGTATAAGAAAGAGGCTTATATACAAGAGCAATTGAACACTGAGAAAACATCCCAGCCCAGTCGAGTCCAAGGTCATAAGTCCAATATTAGCCCATATGTCTGATACTAATCTGTAAGTCCTCTTCAGACTCACAAAGCACATGAAATGACACCAGGACAGTCACAGGCCAGTGTGTGCAGAGTCTTGTGTATCCAATGGCAATAGAAGCATCGCAGTGCTGGCAGGGGTCTTCCCACGGCTCCTCCTTTCCAGGGCTCAGAGTCTATCAGCATGCTGCCATGTGTTTCGTCAGCTGCAACGTCTCCCAGAGAGTAAGCAAGATAGTGTCTCCTGCCTCCAAGAAGGAATTACCACTTTTCCTAGAATTCTCAGGAGAAGGCCACGTCCACACAGAGGTCTCATTGGCTATCTCCAGATTGACAGGCTAGACTCCACCCCTATACTCTTCATCCTCAAATTGACACCAGACTGGGTGACTGCCACACCATGTATCTTATTTAGATAGGCCTGCAGAATTGATAATATGCACAAGTAACAAGACAGAGCAAAATAAACCAACAAAAGAAAACAAAACAACAACAGAAAAACCAACGACAAAAAAGAGAAAGAAAAGCCTGTCGATAGTTCAAGGTCTGTCTGTTGACCTTTAGGCGTGTTTTCCAGTGAATTCTGATGGGGTGCCATGCCTTGGCCCCAAAGTCTAGTCTTGGTATTCCCTGGGGACTTCATTATCTGTCTTCCTTGATGTTCTGCTGCACGCCCTTAGCGCTTCATCTGGTATAGGGGCGTCAGATCAGGCACAATTCCCACGCTGTGTTTCCAGTGTTGTCTCCTGTAGGGCTATGGGTCGGCGAGGGATGCTGTGTCTCATAATGGGGCCATATGGTCCTCTCTATGCATTGATTGACCTGAGCTGTACTTCTTCATTCCCAGAAAGCATCCACCCCCCAGCCCCCTTCCTCCTTTACTAACCAACATCTGCACAAGACTTCCCCGCCTCCCCTGCTTCTGTAACCCTGCTTGCCTTCTAACCCTTCTGTAGCTAAGCCTGCTCACCTTTCAGGGCCCAGATCTTCTGGAATGCTAGTTCCTCTGCATCCCTGGCTAATAATTTTTTCCTCTTTCATGTTCTTCCAGAATGCCACCCAGCCATTCCCAAACCACAAATTTTGCTGTTACACTCTCTGTGATGGGATTATATCTATCTGCCTTTAAAGAGCTCCAATCAATACAGTTATTATTCAGATTCACACACCCAAACCAATAAATCCAGTGAGGAAAAAAATTGAAGAATTCTGCCAACGGCGTCAATCTGAAATTGACCAGGTGCGCTCTCAAGATGCCTTGATAACTTTTGGCAATTGGACTGTGAAAGTTGGAAACAAAGAGAAAAGTATAATGAGGTTTCTTGAATGGATGTTACCTCGGTTCTTGGCACAAGAAAGAAATCACACCGCAGTCCGTTTTGTAATCAACGTGGGTTTTTATGAAGGACTGGAGAGGTTTCGGGTTTTACAGTTTCAGAAGGGTACACGCTATTTCAGGGAAGTGTGCCAAGCAGGCAGAAGCTGGGCTGGGGTTCACAAGTGGGCACGAGCAACCTTGGTGAACAGCGTGCACGCATGCAGAGCTGAGGCCAGAGAGGCAGGCGTAGGGCACGGGAGAACACTGGGGGAGGAGAGTAAGAGGGAAAATCCCAGAGTGCGCTTCCTGCCTTTATTCTAGCCCACCCTTGGTTGAGGAAGGCGGGGTTTGAAGGTATTGGTTGACTCTACTGGGTATGCTCAGCCTACCTGAGTGATGTCAAAGCACCAGGTCTAGTTTAGGCCGCTCAGGTGTACCTCTCACCTGGCTGGGGGCTTGAGTCTGAGCATGCTCAGTTAGGGAGTCCTCATAGGTGTCTCTTGTCACCTGATCCTTCCCATCTCTCCTAGGGGGGCTGTGCAGGCTTGCGTAGGACAACCCCCCTTGTCGGGGAATCTAGCTACCTAGCCAAAGGAATGCTACTCGGAATATATGGATGTAGTGACGACATGATAGAGTTTTGCAAGACCTGCAACCTGTTCACAGCAAAGACCTTTTTTCAACGACACAAAAAGTGGCTATGCACATGGATTTCTCCAGAGGGAATACACAGACATCAAGGTGCCTACACCTGTGAGAAGACAAGACCGAGAAGCTCGATTTCAGCAGCTGAAAGATTAGCGGCCGACGGCGGGACAAGCCACGGCTCAGATCTAAGTTCAGGATAAAGTTGAAGAAAATAAGAACAAGTTATGAGAGCCAAAATACGGCTTCCGGTCTCCGCTCCCTGAATTTCTAAAATGACTCGAGAACAGATTTGATGCACTGAACATGAATGACAGAGTCCCTGGTGAGCTCTGGGAGAGCAGGAAGGACATCAGTCATGTAGAAAGCACAAGGTCACTAAAAGGAAGAAAAGATTAAAACAGATGTCAGAAGAAACCCTGAAACTTGTTCTTCATCAAAAGGTGGTTAAGCAAATAGGAGAAATGACGACGTCAAAGAGTTGAATAGAGAATTCCAAAGGGCAGCACGAGTGGACAAACCCAAACATTATAATGGAAGGTGCAAAGAGCTGGAATGAGGAAACCAGAAAGAAGGAACATGCTCGGCATCTGTCAAACCAAATGACCTCAACGAAAACCTCAAGCTTCAAGTTGCAACCTTGAAAGATTCTATGGGCAAAACCTTTGTTTTGTTTTGTTTTTCTGGCATCACTGCCTCTGGTGGTCGTGGGCGCTACCCAGTGCTGCTCCTGAGAGCCGCTGCTGGATTTGAACCTCCAAGCCCACGGACTGCAGTCCCGCACTCAACCACTTACGCCACCGGGGTTCAGCCACAAAACCTTTTTTAAAAAAATAATTTTATTTGGGGCTCTTACAGCTATTATAACATTCCATGTATCATCTGTATCAAGCACTTTTGCACACCTGTTGCCACATTCATTTCCAAACATTTTCCACTTAGGCCCTTGATATAAGCTCCTCCCCCCCTCTTTTTTTTAATGAATCATTTTATTGGGGGCTCATATACCTCCTCTCATGATCCATATGTACATCAATTATATGCAGGCCTCATTTGCACACTTGTTGCCATCATCACTCTCAAAACATCCTCCCTCCACTTAGGCCTCCAGTTCCACCTCCCCATATTTCCCTTACCTCATCTCCCCCATGAACCTTTAATAATTTACAAATTGTTATTTCATATTGTACACTGTCCAATGTCCCTTCACTGACTTCCCTGTTGGCCATGCCCCAGAGAGGAGGCTATATGTAGATCCCTGAAATTGGTTCCCCCTTTCTACTCCACCATTCCTCCACCCTCCCAGTTTCACCACTCCCATCACTAGTCCTGAGGGAACATCTATCCTAAATTTCCCATGTTTCCAACTCCAGTGTACATCCCCTGCTCTAGCCAGACTTGCCTGGTAGAACTGGGAGCATGATAGCGGGTAGGAGGAACCATTTGAGAACTAGAGGAAAGATGCATATTTCGTTGTTACTACACTGTACTTTAACTGGTTCATCTCCTCCCTGCAACCCCTCTGTCGCTTCACCTATTGATGGGCTTTGAGTGTCTATGGGCAAAACCTTGAAAGATGCAGGAAGCATCCAGAGAAAATGGAAAGAATACACAGAGTCTCTGTCCCAAAAGTAACTAGTCCACAGTCGACCATCTCAGGAGGTAGCATCTGAGCAAGAATACATGGTGCTGAAGAAAGAAGTTCAAACTGCACTGAAATGCATTGGCCAGAAACAAGGCCCTAGGAGTTGATGGACTACCAATTGAAGCGTTTCTGCGAGCTGGTGAAGTGCTGGAAGCACCCACTCGTCCATGTCAGAAAATTTGGAAGGCAGCTACCTGGCCAACTGACTGAGAGAGATCCCTATCCGTGCCCATCCCAAAGAAGGTGACCCAATAGAACACTCAAACTAACAAATAGCATCATTATTCTAGATCACATTGCAAGTAAAATGTTACTGAAGATCATCCAGCAACGGTTACAACAGGACATTGGCAGGAAACTGCCAGAAGTTCAGGCCAGATTCAGAAGAGACTGTGAAACAAGAGTGTGGAAGTTACATAATTGTATGGCAACTTGGTAAAGGAGTGTATGGGTGGGGTCTTGCCTGTCCATCAGGTCACAGCCTGATGATGCCTCCTTGTGGGTGTGGCCCTCTCCTGAGGATTCTGGGAACTTCCTTGTGTTGGGGGCCTCCCTCATCGGGATGATGCGGCTGTCTTTGTGTTGTCTTTGTCTCTTTTAAGGCTCAAAAAGTGTTCTCTCTGAATGATACTGAGATGAGGGCTCTTTTGCTCCCTAAAGCACAAGCAAAGAGAAGCGAGTTGTGACGCCTAGCCTCCCCCCATTGCAGTCTGTTGGAGTAAAGTAATAATAATAATAATAATAATAACCCTCCTGTCTTTACCACGAAAGCTTTCACCAAAGCCTGCTGGAACATCTACTGTTCACGTTTAGCTCTATTCTAGGTACCAAACCTCCACGGGTTCTGACTACCAACTGCTCGTCTTGTTCTTCAAGCTCAGGCAGGCAGAGTTTTGATGCATGACAGTCGGTTTTCCCACTCTGAATATGCTGAATAACATTTCGTTTTCCTCACGGTTTTAACTTTGTGATCATTTCCCCCTAGGACAATGTGAACACATGAAAATGAGAGGAGGAAATGAGAAAATAAGAGTTTTATTGTGAAGGAGAGCAGCCGAATGCCGGGCAGGCTGGCGGGGTCTGGAGGCTAAAGAGGATATTTCCTTCCTCCAGGGGAGTCCTGAGGAAGCACAGGAGAGGTCAAGGCAGCCATTTCCTTTCTGCCACCCTCAGCTGACAAAGACCTCCCCGGGACCACCCCATCCTCCTTGCCTTTCATGGGGAAGCCTCTGCGCATCTCTGAAGACGATGCAGCTTCTACTTAGCAATGGAGGCTGATTGCCTCATTTGTCGGCAGTGATGTTCCTGTTGCTGTGTGTGGTAAGAAGCCCTGGTGACATCACAGGCTCTGCTCTGAGCTGCTAACCACAGTGTCAGCAGTTCAAACCCAACAGGGGGAAAGACGAGACTGTCTGCTCCAGTCAAGCCTCAGAAGCCTTATAAGGTAGTTCTACTCTGTCCCATAAAGAGGCTACGAGTCAGAATCCGCTCAACAGCAGTGCATGTGGTTCTTGGTTTCCTGTTGTTGTTAAGAGCTATTGAATCCATTCCAACTCAGTAACCCCATGCACCAAGAACGAAACGGCCCGCAGTCCTGGGTCATCCCCGCCACTGTTGTGTTTGAGCCCACTGTGGCAGTCACCGTGTCCATCCATCTCCGTGAAGGGATTCCTGCTTTTCACCAGCGCTCTACGGTGTCACCTTTGCCGGGGATTGGTCTCTCTTGAGGACCTGTCCAAAGTGGAAGAGCGGAAGCTTCACCATCCTCACTTCCAAGGAACATTTTGGCTGTACTTCTTTCAAAACAGCTTTGTTTGTTCTTCTGGCAGTCCACAAACCTTCCATATTCTTCACCAGCCCTAATTCAAATGCATCCATTCTTCATCTTTATAGTCGCGATCCAGATTTCAAATGCCTACATGACAGTTGAAATGCTTGAGTCAAGCATATTTTAGTATTCAAAGTGACATCCTTAAGGTACTTTCAAGAGGGCTTGTTAGGTTTCCCCAGTGAGTAATACCTCGGTTCTTGGCTTCCCACGATGAGAGAATGCATGCCAAAGCCCGTTTTGTCATCCAAGCGGGTTTTTATGAAGGACAGGACAAGTTTCAGGTTTTACAATGTCCCTCTCAAAGGGGTTCACAACTGGTACGAGAAACCTCGTGGAAAAGAGAGCCCACACATGCGGAACTGGTGGGGCAGGGGGGTCCTGATGGCCAGAAACTCAAGAGCCCTAGAGGCTTAAAACATAAGGGTCAACAGACTGTGGGCCCCAAGTACGCCTGGAGTGGCAAGTGTCACCCTTCAACCTACCACTTACCAGCAGCAGGGTTAAAAAGAGAAAGGTCTTGACACAGCCATGATATTTCAAACCTCTGGTGGTGAAGGCATGGTTGATATAATCGGTTGACCTATTGGCTAAGTTGAGCCCACTGAGTAATGCCATGAGTCCTAGGCCTAATTTGGACTGCCCAGGTGTACCTGGCTGGAGGCTTGAACCTGAACATGCTCAGTCTGTGGTCTTCATAGGTGTCTAATGATTTCCCGATTTCTTTCCAACTTCCTCTATGGGGTCCTTGGCAGGCTTGGCAGGGACAGCCCCCTGTCCCTAAGAGAGTTACCTTACAGTCTTTGTCATACTGTGGTGGCCTGTGTGTTGTTGTGATGCTGGAAACTATGCAACTGCTATTTCAAACACCAGCAGTCACCCAAAGTGAAGAGGTTTCAGCCAGCCTTTAGACTAAGAACAGATGACAAAGAAGGCGGTCACTTTGAAGGAATTGGCCCCTGAAAACCTAATGAATCACTGTGGAAGAATGTCAGATACTGAAAATCTAATGAATAGCAACAGAACATTAGCGGAGATGATGCCAGGGGCTGACCCCTGAGGTCAATGGCTTTCAAAATAGAACAGAGAAAGAGCTGCCTTCTCCAAACATAGTCAACGGTGTGTGGTGGATGAAGTCAAACGATCCGAGGGAAGCCTTTGAGTTCTTCATTTGTTAATGGGACATGACTCAAAATAAGAAGAAACAGACGCAAACATCTATTCATATTAGGAATGTGGAGTGTGTTAAGCATGAATCTAGGAGAACTGGAAGACATTACAAGTGAAAGGAACCACATAAAGATCTATATCCTAGGTATTAGTGAGCTGAAATGGACTGACAATGGCCATTTTGGACCAAACAGTCATATGATTTACTATACCTGGAATGATAGATTACAGTGGAATGGGGTTACATTCATTATCAAGGAGGACATTTCAGATCTTTTTTGAAGTACATGGTTCTCTGTTACAGGTTCTAACTATCCACATACAAGGACATGTAGTCAATACAGCTATCATTCAAATTTACAAACCAGCTACTAAAGCTACTAAAGCTGTTGGTTTTTTTTAATTAATCAGTTTATTGGGGGCTCTTACATGCAACAGTCCATACATCCATTATATTAGGAGCAGATATGTACATCTATTACCATCAACAATTTTTCTTTTGTGTGCAAATGTTGAAATTTGTTTTCTTTTTTAATATCGTTTCATTGAGACATAATTAGCATATCATACAATCCAATAGTTCGATCATCACCACAGTCCACTTTGAAACAGTTTCTTCCTTCTTTTTTTAAAAAAAGTCATTTTATCAAGGGCTCATACAACTCTTATCACCATCCATCCATCCGTTATGTCAAGCACATTTGTACATATGCTGCCCTCATCAGTCTCAAAACATTTGCTTTCTACTTGAGCCCTCGGTATCCATTCACTCACCGCCTACCCTCACCCTTCCTCATTGATAATTTATAGATTTTTTTTCATGTCTTACACCAACCCCTGTCTCTCTTCACCCAGTTGTCTGTCATTTGTCCCCTTAGGAGGGGGTTATATGTCCATCATCCCTTGTTGTTGCTGTTACCGTTGTTGGCCTTCGGCACCCTCAAGTCTGTCCTGACCCACTGCAGCCCTTGCACAACAGACCCACTGCAGCCCTTGCACAACACCTCTGCTGGGTCCTGCACCATCCTTGCAATTGTTCCTGTCCCTGAGCCCATTGTTGCCATCACAGTGTAAATCCATATCCTTAAGGGTCTTCCTCATTTTTGCTGCCCCGCCCCCCCCACGTTACCAAGCATGGTGTCCTTCTCCAGAGACTGCTCTTTCCTGCCAAGATGGCCCAAACTTGTAAACCAAAGTCTTGCCTCCCTCCCTCTAAGGAGTACTCTGGCCATGCTTTTTTCCATGGTACTTTCAAGATGTTCTTTGCCAGCACAATTCAAATGCATCGAATTTTCTTCAGTCTTCCTTTTGCAATGTCCAACTTTCACATGCA
>PVJH01031773.1:0-23357 GCA_004026705.1 Nesogale talazaci
ACGCTAGTCCTGGAAAGACAAAACTCTGCAGCGGCACCCTGTGTCTGATGACCCAGTCAGCAAGGTCAGCAAGGGCTTGCTTGCGCTTACTCACTTGTAGTGAACAGTTTGATGTGTCGAAGTGAAGCTGTTCACAGCAGATGCATGCTTACACAAGTAAGCCGGTGCTCACCTCCTTTCCTGGGTCCTCTGCCCCCAGCTCACCTTGCACTGGCTCCTCCCCAAGGGGAGCTTTTTCTAAGGTGGGGCCGCAGCACCACCTGGTGGCTAAAAGCCACCTGCACGGCCAAGCCCTAGAAAGCCCAAAGAAATCAACTCTGCCCGATCTTATTCAGTCTCCCCTGGATCACAAGCCAGTCTCCTCTGAAGGACTGAGGGACCAATGTCCGAAGCCACCCCTCTAACTTCCACAGCAAAACACCTCGAAAGGGTTGGGACTTCTGTGTCAGGTGAGCTTTGACTTCCTTCAGACCCCTCTGTTTGGCAGGTGAACCTGGTGAGCTGGCCCTTACTGTCCCTCCTGGTCTTGCGCTAAGACTCTTTCATAAATGCAAGCTGGTCTCCGAGTTAGACCCCTGGAATAAAGCACATACAGAAGTTATTCTCACCCTCCCCTGCATGTAGCCCACTCCGTGTGCAAGAGCATCATGAAAAAGTCTGAAGCTTTCTGAGAATTACTAAAAATGTGGCTGCAGACACCATTCCTCTAGTTCCCGATGCTTCCTCCCCTCACTCACCCACTGTGATGACGCCGTTCAACCTTACAAGTCTGGCTGGATAGGAGCACACACATTGGTCCAGATCAGAGCTCTCCACACATGAGATTCAGGACAGATAAATCCCTCGGGAACAGTGAGTGTCGGGAGTCGTGATACCATGTGGGTAGGAGGGATAGTTAGGGAAGGGGGAGGGAGAGGAAGGGGGAACACATCATGAGGAGACGAATAGCAGACATGTGCATGAAGGGAGACAACAGACAGTGTAAGATAAAACAATAATAACAATAGATAATTGATCCCTGCCAACACTGACCTTGGAGAGACCCTGCTCCAATACTATGTGATCACAATTCCATCACTATTTCTGTTGGAAGTGCTACTTCTCACTAGACCCGAAGCCACCAGAGGCCCAGTCACTCTCTGAGACAAGACTTTGGACATACTCCAAAGAGCTGGAAAGGGAACCAGAAGCCCTGCACCCGTGCTCCCAAGGCGGCAGCAGAGATGGTACCTCCATTTCGCTCTTCTGTCTTGTTTTCGTTTTTTTTTTTTTTTTCATTGATTCATGATGTGTTGGGCACCTACTGATTTGTCACAGTAAGAACTGATATCCCAGTGGTGTCAGATAAACAATGGAGACTTGTGTAAAAATGGTCGTTAAAAATAAAAAACTACTCACTGCCATGGAGTTGAAGCTGATGCAAGGTGACTCTATGGGACGGAGTAAAGCTGGCCCTGTGGATTTCTGACACTGTAAGTCTGAACAGGAGTAGCAGGCCTCCTCTTTTTCCAAAAGAGGGGCCGCTGGTCTCAAACTACTGACCTTGTGGGTAGCAGTTCAACTCATAACCACTCCACTTCCTGGGCTCCTTCTAGTCACCTTAGACATTAATAGACAAGACTAAGAGAAAGGAGGACAGGCTGTTGAGAAGTAGAGGGATGGCATCAGAATGAATGTCTGAGGAGGTGATGTTTGACTGAGACCTGCAGGTGGGGCAGCCACCCTGTGATCTGGATGGGGGGGGGAGAGAGAGAACCCCCCAAAAGTCAGGATTATTTTTCAAAGCTCTGTATTTCAATTTTGTTACAAAACAACCTTATCACTGGTGGCAGTTACATAATTTCCTGTCAACTTACAAAGGGGTGCAGTTAGCCTGTCAATTAGATCATAGTCAATAAGGTCTCTGTGTGGGCATGGCCTTCTCCTGAGGATTCTGGGAACTCCTGTCTTCCTTCCTGGAGGTGGAACACACTCTCTGCTTTGTATTCCTGCTGATGACACATGGAGCCATGCTGGTAGAGTCAGAGCCAGAGCCCTGGAGCTGGAGGAGTTATGTAGAGACCCACGCCAGTGCTGAAATGTTGCTGCCACTGCCACTGGATCCACAAGACTTTCCACCCACTGGCCTGTGTTCTACCTGCATTCAGTGTCATTGCATGTGTTGCGTGAGTCTGAAGAGGAATTATAGACTAGTATCAGACATATGGGCTAATATCAGACTTATGGATCTGATTTGGACTGGGCTGGGCCATTTTCTCAATATACAATTGCTCTTTTATATAAAGTTCTTTCTTACACACATGAATTTCTATAAGTTGGTTTGTCTAGTCAACCCAGACTAACACACTCCTTCAAAGTACTCTCCTTTACATTTAGTACATTTGTTAAATCTGTGACTCCGTTCTTGGAAACATTTTTCAAACTCATCTCTTTGGATAGCTAGCCGCATCTCGTTTTTCTTCTTCATCTCTTCTGTGTCATCAAATCTCTGTTCTTTCATGTCCCTCTTCATTTGGGGAAACAAAAAGAAATCACAGGGAGTGAGGTCAGGTGAATGAGGTGCATGGAGCAAGGGAAGCATACTGGTTTTTTTGTTTGTTTGTTTCAAAATACCGGTGCACTGAGATGGCTGTGTGAGCAGGTGCATGGTTGTGTAGCAAAACTAGTCCCCCATCTGTCACAAATCAGAACTTGCATGTCACTCACTATTATGCAGTCTTTTCAGAACCATTAAATAGAAAGCTTGATTAACAGACTCCACCCCTACACACCCAATCATGAAATTGACATCAAGTCCATGACCATCACAATCATCATGGATCACTTTGGAAAGGGATGTCAATAATGGTTGTACAACATGAAAGTATAATTAATGACACTGAATTTTACATGTGGAAGTTGTTGAATTGGCAAATTGACAATGTTTTGCCAAAATTGAAATAATGACAACAACAAAACACGAATAACCATGAGTACAGGGTAAAGAAGATGTTTTAAAATTGACTGTGGTAAAGATTGTACAACTCTTCTGATATGGTTGAATTATCAAATTGTATACTGTATGGGGAAGTGCCAATAAAACTCTTTTAAAAATTAGATTACAAGGCTGCCAATAATGTTTGTTGGTAATCCTCAGTAGTTTCTCAATGGATTTCTAAATTAGATAAAAAGAAAACTATTGTTTATTCTCATTCATTCCCACTCAACCATCTTCTCCAAAAAGCCATTCCAGGAACACTCTCTTTCCAGCAGGGACAGAGACAATATTGGAGAGGAAGAAAGTTCGAGCCGAAGTTCGAGCTGTCAGAGTTGTCCGGAAATGGACTGACTGCCCTGTGAAAAGGTCAAACACTGGCCCTGAAAATTTCCACATAAGCCCAAGAGGGCACCTGCTCTGAGCTTCCGTGCTCAGAAGCACTGGACTAGAACTGGAGCCCAGATCAGCCGCATCTTGCCCTGGGCCACTCTGAACACTTTTATGCTGCGTATGAGTTGGAATTGATTCCACTGAACTAGAGGCATGGCATGTATACTTTTCATTTATTCCCCCCCAAAAAAACCCTTTTTTTGAGGGGGGGGAGGGGCAGCTAATCAGCTATCAGATCATTCCATAGTGTAATCACATCAAGCAGTATTATACAATTGCTACCCAAATCAGTTTTCCCTTCGCATCGTTTTCGAATTACCTCTTAAAAAGTAATTTTCTGCAAATAACAATAATGCTAACTTTCCCCGCTTTGTTCAACAATGGAGCGGTCCTATGTGTTCCCAGGCTCAGGATGGGTCCTGCTGAGGGTGAGCCTGGGAGGAACTGCCTGCCAGTTCGGTTCGGTTCGGTGAGGGCGCAGGCCTTGCTCACATTCCTGGTACTCTTCTTGTGCTCCCTGGAGTTCTGCTTCTAAAGCCAGCTGGTCACGCCCCCACGCCCCTGGTTCCAGTGGGAGAGTGGGACTCCAGGTCCCTGAGGCCCGGGGGTCTGTGTTATGCGTGAAAAGGAGCCCCAGTCATTCAGCGCCCACTGGAAAGTGTGTCCTTGGTCGACCAGCGATTCCGGTCACTCCAGTCTCGTGGAGATAAGTGACCAGAAGGGGGTGGGCAAATTTCACCAACGGTGAGTCTGCACCAGGATGACGGAGTACCAGGGATCTTGCTCCCGGAGGAGGTAGCAGTTGGTTACTACTGATTTAAGGTGAGAGGAGGGGTTGCCACAGCTCGAATTCCCCTACTCCAAGACGCCACTAGTGGTCCCCCTCATTCCATGGATCTCAGACCCCCAAATCCCAGAGCGCTGAGATGCCCCAGTCCCAACCCGGTACAGGCGACGGAGCCACCGGCTGCAGTATGAGGCTTGTTGGGACTTTCAGTGCCGACACCCATGCAGGATCACATCGTCCGTCTGTGCCTCAGACGGACATGGCATGCCGGAACTGCCGCCCGAAACTGCGCTTTAGCAACAGACCCGCCTAAGACGGGAAATAGGAGTGGGCAGTAAATGAATGTTCTGGCTGCAAGGGCTGGGGTTCCAGCCCGAAGCTTGCAAAGCGGGTATAAGTCTCTACTGCCAGCTGCTGCCGACTGAAAGTGAGCGGAAGACGGAGCAGGGCCGGCAGAAGCTCGGGGAGCTAAAGAGAACACTCCCTTAGGGAGGGGAGATAAAATGCGGAAGCCCGTGCTTCCAAAAGGGTCATGCTCCAGGTGAGGCTCGAACTCACAACCTCGGCATTGCTCTGCATGTACTGCTGTATAAGTACCGCGCGCTAACCGATTGCGCCACTGGAGCTCCGCTTAGCCGGCCTCGCGATTGCTCTATCAGTGTTCACGCAGGCCCAGGGGAGGCCTCTCAGGAGCATGCGCACTGCAGCTCACGGCTCCGCGGGAATTAGCCCGGCCCTGAAGCCGACGGGATTTCAAGCCGAGCAGGTCGGCCATTGGCAGCCCCGGGCCGGAAGGGGCCAGTGTCTCCGGCCGGGAAGGAGGTGCCGGCAGGCAAGGCCGTGACGGGCTGGCTTTAGAGAGAAGACTGCACCCCGCAGCCTGGGGCGGAGGGGCCCGAGCTTCCCGCGGTCGGAAAGAGATGACGCCCCCGCGGTGGGGCCCTGCCTGGCGGGGCCTGGGGGCCGGGAGGAGGAGCCGACCGCCGCGGTGAGGCGGGCGCAGGGGCGGGCCCCGCGGCAGCCCCCGAGCTCTGCGGCTCCCTCCCCCGCCCCCCGAGGGTAGGGGCAAGGCGAAAGGACGCACCCGGCCTCCCCGCGCGGCCCCGGGGTGGCGCCCTCCGCGACCTTGGAGCACACGCTGCGTTCCCGAACGGGGAGCGCGCGGCCGGGGCGGGGCTGAAAGCGGCCGGGCCGGGGTAGGACCGCGGGCGGCCTCTAGCGGCGACGCGCGGACAGGGCAGAGCGGCCCCGCGCGCCCGGGTCGGCCGCGCCTTCCAGACCCAACGGGTTGAGCTCATGGCCCGTCAGGCCTTCTAGAACCCTCTGAGCTCAGGTGGGGCTGTCGGGTAAGCGCTGGGCCGCTAACTGCAAGGTCTGCGGTTCGAGCAGTCAGAAAGACCAAGTTCCAGGCGCGGGAATCCGCAGGGTGTGCTTTCAACTCCGCCGCGCAGGGACATGAACTTGAACCCATTCAATGAGGTTTTTGAAGTTTGTCCCTTGATGAGCAAACCATCTATGTGACTGTGTAACAATAACAGCTCTCACTCCCTGCCTTCGGGTCAATTTCGAATCATAATTGAGCCTAGAGGGCGGAGTAAAACTGCCACAGTGAGTTTCCGAAAAGGGTAAAGTGGCTGATGGTTTCAAACTGCTGAACTCAAGAGACTGCAGCCCAACTCGCAAACGCTACACCAGGCATCCTCTAGGTGCACATGTACCCTGGGGACCTGCCTATGCAGAAGATCTCCTCCAATTCCGGGAGCGCTGCACAATTGCCCTTCCCTGCTCCTAAGTCACCCAGGCAGGGTATCTTCCACCTGGTGAACCAGGAGCCACCCCTGGGGCTCCAGCTTCTCTTCCCGCTCACCCATCCCCGGATCCGCTGTCTATTGACTCAGCAAAGACTGGGTCCTGACTGTTCTCAAAGGGAAGACTATAGCTCACAAAGCCATTTTTACCGCCACCCTTGGGAATTTTAATAGCTCAACCTCCCAAGGAAACCAGTGGGTCCAGGAATCTGATGTGGGCACTGCTGCCCCTAGAGGGGAGGTTCAGAAGTTCTGCTGCCAGGAGATGTTTTCTCCCGGAAAGTCACATCCCTTCATGGCACACGCTGGAATGTAATGAGCTACCAGGCTGAGCCCTGGCCCAGGAACATGGCCGAGGGGTGTGGGAGCACATGAGGCGGGGACCTCCCTGGATGACACTGTCAGAGAGGTGACATCGAAATGACTATAAAATGTTTGTGTAATGTGTCAGGGGAAATGTTTTCATATTTATAAAAATATTCCCGAAGTCGGTTATAACAACAGATTCTTTTGTAAGCCTAGCTTACATGTATCCATATTGCATGACTATTTAAAGCTGTCTACTCTTATAAAGAGTTACAGTCCCAAACACTCTCACGGGAAGTTCTACCCTGTCCTATGAGTCAAAATAAACTCAATGGCAGTGTGTGTGTGTGTGTGTGCGTGTGTGTGTTTGTGCGTATGCCAGCTGCCATCCTTACCCAATTACAATGAAACAATTACATAGTTTCAGGTGCACTCACCTCAAACACCCTTGGTTTTGTTTGTTTGTTTGTTTTATTTTAAATCACCTTATTAGGGACTCGTACAACTCTTAACATGATCCATATATACATCCATCGTATGACAAGAACACTTGTACATTTGTTGCCCTCATCGGAATACCCTTGTTTTTGTTGCTGATGTTTTTGTAATTGCTGATTTTGTCAAGTTTTCTGGTGTTTTAGCTACAAACACCAATTGTACCCATTAGTGTTTGTGAACCTACAGCAATATTTTTTGAGAATTAAATAATCCTTAGGGGAATATAAGGAGGACAATTTTTAAAGGATTACATTCCATTATGAAAAATGTTTTAACTAGTAATGTAATTCAAGGTAGAAAGATTTTTTTAATCTTTTTTTTTTTTTTTTTTACTGGGGGTTCATGCAACTCTTAACATAATCCATCCATCGTGTGAAGCACATTTGTACATTTGTTGCCATCATCATTTTCAAAGCAGTTTCTTTCTACTTGAGCCCTTGGTATCAGTTCATTTTTTCCTGCCCCTCCCCAATCCCTTATAAACATTAGATAATTTATAAATTATTATTTTGGGGTTTTTTTTGTGTCTCCACCCACTTTTCTGTTGTCTAGCCCCTAGGGAGGGGGTTATATGTAAATCATTGTGATTGATTCTCCCTCTCTCCCCCCACCGCCCCCTTCCTCTCCTGGTATTGTTACTCTCAATATTGGTCCTGAGGGGTTTATCTGTCCTGGATTCCTTGTGTTTCCAGCTCTTATCTGTACCAGTGTGCAAGCTCGGGTCTAGTCAGATTTGCAAGGTAGAATAGGGGTCATGATAGTGGGGGGCGGGGAAGCATTAAAGAACTAGAAGAAAGTTGTATGTTTCATCAGTGCTATACTGCACCCTGACTGCCTCATCTCTTTCTTGTGACCCTTCTGTAAGGGGTTTTCCAAATGCCTACAGATGGGTTTTGGGTCTCCACTCTGCACTTCCCCTCATTCACATTGATATGATTTTTTGTTTTAGCATAATTCTTTAAAGAACTGTAAAAACTGGCTGAGCCATGGTGGCACAGTGGTTGTGGGCGGGACTGCAGCCCACAGTTGACAGTTGACAGTTCAAATCCAGCAGCAGCTCTCCAGGAGCAAGGCTGGACTTCCTACTCCCACCAGGGCAGTGATGCCACACACACACACACATACACACACACACAAAAAAAACCCCAAACAAAACAAAACAACTGTAAAAACTAATCACCTATTTAAATGGAAAAGCACTACTTAAGAACAAGATAGGAGGTTTCTCATTTCTCAGTCTCAAAGCTTACTACACACCCATGGTAGTCAAAACGTACAATGACAGATAGACCAATGGAACACAGTTGAGAATCCATAAATTAATTCATCCCTGTGTAGATAGCTGATCTTTGAAAAAGAGCCAAGACACAGTAAGTAGGGAAGATAGAGTAAGATAGGTAAGATATATCTTACACCACAAATAAATAAAATCTTCAGGATAGATCAAAGACTGAAATGTAGATCCTAGGTCTGGAAACATCATCAATGAAAAAAATAGAAACTGTACGGACCCTAATACATGGCATAAATGTGCTATACAACATTATGGAAAAGACCTAAGTCGCAGTGGACAAAATAGAATTAGACACTTGTATGCATCAAAATATTTCAACCAGAGTGAAACAAAAACCCACAGACTGGCAAAAATTATTTTGACAATCTCTAAAATGTATAGAAAACTTTGACAATTCAATAAGAAAAAGATGTAATGATTTTTTTTAAAAAAAAGAGAGACAAATAATCCCATTTTTAAAATGGGAGACATTACACAAACATTACAAAAGAACATATTCAAGAGCTCAACAGACAAGAAGAAATATTTGCAATCACTGCCCATTCAAGAGATGTAAATCAAAATAACGATGCAATACCACCTCACCTCCAGGTAACAAAACACCAAGCTCACCGAAACACAAGACAACAATTTCTGGTGAGTGTGTGGAGAGCCTGGCACCTCACACGCTGCTGGTGGGACTGTAAAATGGTTCAAGCACTGTGAAAGGTGGTATGGTGCTTCCACACCAAAAATCAGCAGCAGAAATACCATGGGTTCCAGCAATCCCCGACTTGGGATCTATCCTAGAGAAACAAGAGCCACAACTCAAAGAGTTGTAATGCTCATCACGATAGCAAAAAGATGGAAAGAACAATGCCTACCAGTAGAAGAATAGGTAAGTGGATTTCGGTACATGCGCACTGTAGGGGACTATACAACGTGAAGGAATATGGTGAATCGGTGAAACATCTCATAACACGGATGAACCCGGAGGACATAACACTGAGTGAAATTAGTCAATCACAAAAGGGCAAACATTGTACGACACCACTATCGTGAGATTTTCACACCAAAATGCGGGATACCAGCCCCTGCAATCGAACATGTCCAAGGGACAGTTGTGTATACTATCATTGAGGGGTAAAACTAAAGAGACATGAGACAAGATAGGGCATGCAATGACTCACCTCCCAGACGACCATGATCTCGGCAGCCAGGTCTGTGCAGAGAGGGCAACTCTTACTTCCAATCACGCTGACATACACTTTGGGGGACGTGCCAGTGCCCTGGTCACATCAGAACAGGAAGGGGTTGTACCACAGGCATACATCCATCAGAGGGGGGGCGAGCTAGGAGTGAACATGCGGTAGGAAGAGGAGGCAGAGGGGTGCACACGGGACAAGATGCACAGACCTTAGCTTCAAGATAGCAGCCAACGTTGGTCTCCGTGAGTTGGCTTGACCGTGTCTTTGGACTCTCCTTCCCTGGAAACAATCCACTATCCTTATCAGTAGGGAGTAGGCCCTACTTAGGATGGGACTGACTATCGAGTCCGATTGTTGTAGATGGCTGATAGGTCAGCTGACATCCACCAAGCGTGGCAAACAGAGTCTTAGGTTTGGCATATCATATGGAAGGGCGGGAGACAACCTGGGGAAAATGCTATCTGTATCCCCCACTAAAAGGAACATTCTTTTAACAGTTTTATTAGCACTTCATCCACATGTCATACAATTCAACAATTCGATCGTTTCGAGAGTTATGCAATCATCACTCATTCGATTGTAGAACATTTTCTTCTTGTACTCATTGTTATTCATGTAACTATTTTCTTCTAATTGTGGCAAAAAATATTCAGACAAAAGTTCTCCGATTCCATAACTTCCACATGTATAATTCAGTGCCATTGATCACAATCTTCATGTTGTACAGCCATGACTCATCATTTTTTTCAAATTATCCCAACACGATTAGCATAAACGCTGTGCCCCGTCCGTAAGCAACACGCCTTTTGCCTTCACCTATTGTAACCATGGGTCATGTGGTCTTCCTCTTCTCTTTAGCAGTTTTCTTGATACAGTATTCACATACCAAACATTTCCATGGTTAAATCACTTTTAAAATTAGTTATAAATACATCATCACAACCTGTTCTAGTTGTCCCTCCCCACTCCCACTAACATTCCTTTGGGTTGCCAGAGGTGGAAGGGAAATTTGGGGAGGGGAACTAATGAACTAGAGTGTAGACATGTGGTAAGTTGGGTGCAGGGAAAGGCAAGATGTGGAGACGGGGAGATACTGGCAGGTTTGCAAGAGTTAAAGGCAACAGAAGGAAACACTGATATCTACATAATCCTGCAATTGTGGAGAAGTTGGAGATGTGTGGGGAGATGAGGAAGCCCAACAAGAGTTGGGAGGGAAAGTGGGAGTTTGCCTATGCATAGATACCCATTTGAAAGAGAATATTCATATATATGCATTTACCTTGGCTATAAGTATCTCAATGCATGTGGTGCCCACAGGGAACAAAGTTATGAAAACGTAATAACCAAACACCTAAGGGAATCCATGACTAGAGCTGAAGAATCAGGCCCGTAGCCTCAAGGGACACCAAGGTGAATTGTCATAAAAGAATATTCAGAAGCAATGTTCTGCATCTTATCTTGGTGAAGAGCAACTGAGGTCTTAAAGTTTCTGAGCTGAGCCCTGGTGGTGCAGTGGTTGTGTGCAGGACTGGAGCCCACAGGGTTGATGGTTCAAATCCAGCAGCAGCTCTCCAGGAGCAAGGCTGAGCTTCCTACTCCCACCAGGACAGTGATGTGAAAGAAAGAACAAAAAAAGCTTGTGAACAGCTATCTAAGGTTGCAACTGCTGGTCTCTCTCAGTCCAAAGGTTAGGAAAATTATGAAAATTGAAAAACATACAGGGACATTTAGTCTAGCAGACTAGTGGGCTATGCAAATATTAGTCTCCATAACCCCGAAACCAAAAGAACTAGGTGGTGCCTTGCTGTCATTACCAACTGCTCAGAAAAAGATCACATTAGAAGGCCATGCATAGACTGAAAGCAAACTGTGGAATGAAACCTAAAATCCTAAGAGACCAGGCTCACTGGTCAGATGAAGACTGGTGGGACCACCAAGACACCATAAGGCCCTTAGTCACATGATGCTTCAGGTCTGGAATGGAACCTCTTGTGTTAGAATAATAACATTTTAAGATCAAGAGGAGGGATGAGGGAACAAAAAGCACATCCAGTGGAGGGTGATGAAATCATATCACAAAGTGGAGGACAGCCCCACAATACTGAGAATCATGACCTAGCAGAGTGACCGGATTTTCTGGTGGACACAGTTCAATCCATGATAACCTGTAACAGATAAAAGACCAATTCTCAACTATGTTTCATTTGCCAAGTAATGCAAAGTCTTCTCTTATTTACTTTAATTATGAAGGGGAAAGTATGCTTTTTAGCAAGTAATTTTAAAAGTAGCATATATCATCTTTGATTTGGGGACACACGTATATGTAGAGAGATAGATGGTGATGGCTTTTTGTAGTGTCTAAACAAAAACTGGTTTCCTAAATGAGTGTTTGGAATTTGTGCTATTGCACTGTTTTAGATGAAGCTGTCTGTTTTTTAGTCTTTCCATGTTTCTATGCTGAAACAGTATGATGAAGAAGAAGAGGTGAGATTGCTACGGACAAGCATCACTCTGTAAAGAATGTGAAGAGAGTATGGCTGGCCTTTATCCCTTAAACAGAGGGCCAAGCTGGATGAAATGGTCACTCTATTTTCTCTTCATAAGCTTGGTTTCTGACATGTGGGAGCCATCCTGGGGCGCGCCACCCAGCGTCTTGATCAGCTGAACGCAAGTTAGGGGTCTGGCGAATGGAAATCACCTTGATCCAAATTTGTGAGAACTGTTGTCGATTTGAGAACACTAGTTTTACCTTTCACATCTTTATCCAGATGCCATGATGGGTACATTTTAAGCAGTAGAAAGCTAAAACAACACCGAACAAAATGTAGTGCCGGCAGTGACAGTCCCCATGAGGAACCACCTGGGTAGCTGAGTCCGAGGTGGCCAGTCTGGCACTCTGCACTGCTGCGTGGCCTGACTCTACACTGCACAGACTCCCACGTGAGTCCATTTTCACGGAGGGAGGCTGTCTAACCATGACATTTAAAAGACGCTGTCATCGCCTTTGCTGGGGCAGACCGTCCTAAAGGCCATGCACGGGCTCTGGTAGCACCTCCACTCCCTTTCAGCTTAATAGCTCGTGGTTCTGGCCAGCACCAGGTCGGGTGAGATTCTTCCCTTCCCCGGGGAGGGCAGCACAGTCATTTGGGAGTCACAGATGCCCACGTCCTGGAGGAAAGTGGAAATGAAATGAGGAGAGCCCATCGGAAGAGCAAGAATTTCAAAGGCTGAGAATATTGTCTTGGTGTTGGTGGGAATGAGGAAGTGGACCCCAGACAGTCCCTTGCAGGGGCAGCTTGTTGGGCCGCAAACCACAGAGTCAGCAGCTTGAACTTACCCGCTTCTCCGAAGGAGAAAAGTGAGGTGTTCTGCTCCTGTGGAGATTTACAGCCTCAGAAACCCAAAGGGGGTGGTTCTCCTCTGTCCTACAGGATCTCTGTGAGTCAGAATGGACTCTGGCCGTGAGTTGGGGTTTCATGAGTCTTAAATCCCTTCTCCCTTTCGAATCTGACATACTGTGGGGATGTGCACATTGCTACGATACTCAATGTAATGCCACCAGGATTTCCGATACCAGCAGGTATTGGACCCCTGTCAACAGGTGTAACTGGCTCTTCCATACTAAAAACAGAGGAGGGAAAAGCAACAGGTGGCCCACTTCTGAGGAACTGACAATATCAGGAGTGCCCATGGAGCACTGTTCGATATTGTATTGAAAGATGAGCGGCTGAGGCTGGAAGGCAGCCCAAGTATGAAGACGCATGTTGACACGGTGGCTGCCAGAGGGGGTCTAGCATAACAGGCAGGCGGCTGGTGCGGGACAAGACAGTGTCCGTGCTGTCATGCACAGGGTCCCAAAGAGTTCAAACCGACTGCACGGCACCAGCCAGGTCAGTCTTGGTTGAAGACATACATCCTTTGACCCAGTAGTCCCACTCTCGGACTGTCCTAGAGAAACACATACATGTGAACAATCAGACCCTATTTCAAGTCCAAGGTGCTCTAAGCTATCAAACATTTTTTAAAACACAAAATGGTAGACAATGTCTTCTAGTGTCTTTCATTAAGGAAGAGGGAAATGCTACCATTTCTTACTCTGATTTAATCCTTATTAAAAGAACTCCCTTAAGACTGAGCCCCGGTGGCCTAAGTAGTTGAGTGCAGGACTGCGGCCCATGGGCTTGGTGGTTCAAATCCAGTGGTGGCTCTCAAGAGCAGCACTGGGTAACGCACACGACCACCAGAGGCAGTGATGCCCCCCAAAAAAACAAAAGAAAAGAAAAGAACTCCCTTAAACTGACTTGAGCATACTTCCCTCCCCGCCCTCCCCCCCTTAAATTTATCGTCCTTGAGAGCCACTTCCTTCTGCTCAGCTGTTCTGTCTTGGGATTCTGACCCTTACAACCCAGCCAGCTCTCCGAGGACAGAAAAACAGCGCAGGGAGGTCAAGTTCACTTCAATTCATTTCTCTTCTCTTTGAAATCATGTTCCTCCAATTCCTGGACTGTTTGGGTAGCTCTTTGTTTCCTTCGAATAGAGTTTAAAATATATATGTTTACAGAAAGCCTGGCTACTCTCAGTGGGGGGATTAGTTGGATAAAAATCAGACACATCAATAACCAGTGTTACCTTATAATTTTCCCTGCAAACAGGGACATTTCTAAGAGTGAAAGGGGGCACTGTGAATAACACTGGATCAACAGGCACAGATTGTGCCCAGCCCAGACAGTCTAGAACATCTGGTCATTCTAAGCATAGCTCCCATTTGTACTGCTCTAAATACATAAAACTTAAGCACGGAAAACTCCCTGTAAAATTTTTTAAATTATAATACGCTCAGACACGAGATGTGTGCCCATTGTCCATTTCTTGCTTTCCTGATCCAAATGTACCTTTCTCTGCTTTGTGATACAAAACTGGACCCTGAAAATGTTTCTCACCTGCCAGTGACTACCAATAGTAGTCCTGGTCAGGACAAGAGTCAGAGGGCCACCCACAGCTGAGGGAGCGGCATGGCCCTACAAGTGGGCCCATTAGGTGGGGATCAAGCCTCCATCCAGAATCCAGAGGACGTGGCCAACATCCAGAGGCTGGAGGGCGGGGTCATTGCCGGATTGTTCCCACAACAGAGAATTATTGTCATTCCTGGAGAGCTCATGTAATCTGTTTTGTTGACATTTGGACTCTTTTTTAGTGCCTGTCTTTTTTCTCCCTGCAATTTCCCTCCTTTGTCATGGAAATGTCTGCCTTGTGCCTGTTCCACCATTGTGTTTTGGGGGTGGATAGCTGGGGGTCAAGATCGCATGGGATCACAGATGAAGAGGAATTTTGCTCCAGGATAGTATAGGCCGGAAGTCCCACCCATATTTGATTTAGCTGTTGCAGAAAATTTTGGACTGGAATGGATGTAAGACTTTGGGGATGTTACAAAGGGGTGAATGTGTGTTGCATGTGGGAAGGACATGAAGACCCCAAAGGGTGGAGTGTCATGAATTGAGTTGTGTCCCCTTCAAAATAAATACGTGTTGCAATGTCTAGCCTCTGTTCCGATGGTTATGAAATCATTGGTGATCGTTGTTTTCTTCAGTGTGTTAGTGAGGCAGCTGCCTGGCCTGCTCTTGCCAGGTGCCCTCAGGTCAACTGTAACTCACAGCACCCCTGGGTGGGTCAGAACCAAACCCTGTCCAGTCCTATACTAGTCTCACCTTTGTGGCTGTGTTTGAACCCTTTGTTGAGGCTCTGGTGTCAATCCAGTCCACTGAGGGTCTTCCTCTTTGTCAATGGCATTCTACTTCCCCAGGAACTGGTCTTCCTTGAGACATATGCAATGATGTGAAACCCACTCCTACTCTCTCCACACCTCAGGAGGACTCTGACTGTCCTTCTATCAAGATGTATTGTTTTTTAATTCTAGCTGCTCCTGGCAAATTCAATATTCTTTGCTGCATTAATCCGGTTGACTGGAGACACAAATTCAGATACATGTATATGTATATAAGGGAGAGGTCTACATACAAGAGCAATTAAACATTGAGAAAAACATCCCAGCCCAGTCCAGATCAAGTCCATAACTCTGATATTAGCCCATATGTCCGAAAGCAATCTAAAAAGTCCTCTTCAGACTCGGGAAACATATGCAATGATGCTGAATGCAGGAGGATCACAAACCAGTGGGTATAGAGTCAGTGGTGATAGAAGGATCTCATCGCTGGCAGGGGTCTCCACATAACTTCTCTAGGTCCAGGTTTCTGGCTGCTTCAGGGTAGGTCCATGTGGCTTCTCCTCAGGTATGTCTTGCAGGAAATAAGCCTTATCAGGTGAGTGACTCCAAGGGAGAGAGAGTCTTCTACCTCGAAGAAGGAACAATCACATTTCTCAGAATTCTCAGGAGAAGGCCATGCCCACACAGAGGTCTCATTGGCTATCTCCAGATTGACAGGCTAGACTCCACCCCTACACTCTTAATCCTCAAATTGACACCAGATTAGGGGACTGCCACATTTGCCAACCTCATAATTCAAAGGCCTGGATTCTCCTTCAGAATCCCTTATTCACTGTCCAGCTTTTGTGTACATCCTGGGGGAGTCATATAGGACGTGTCCCAAGTAAAAATCTTCTGAGATACAAAATGGCTAATCAAGGTGGCACAGACAAGAAAATTTAGGAGAAAGGCAAGGCTTCCTACTCCCATAAATCCCGTCTCAGAAATCACCTGTCCAATGGGGTCGCTATGAGTCAGAATCAACTCGACTCCAGTGAGTTTAGTTTGGTTTTACGGGAGAAGAGGTGTACCACATGATTACCAACGAACCCCAGAAGAGACCTGAGACAAAGACCACCCACCGAGCAGAGACAGAGTCTGCCCCAAGAGCTAGCACCCTCCAGTCAGATGTCTAGACTCCGAAACTGTGAGAAAATGCATTTCTGTTCATTCAAGCTACTCACTTATGATGTCTGGGTTACAGCAACATGAGATAACTAAGCTAGTACCCTACATCCTCAGAAAACTACATAAGCAGGGAATACGTATATAGATCCAGGAAATACCTAAATCCAGGAAACATTCACACCAAATGGCCACCAGCTAATCTGGTACATATGTCTCCACTCAAACAGCAGCATGTATGTCATCTTCACTCTACCACCACGCAATACAATTAGAATGAAAACCCAAATGATAACCAGAAAGAAAACCCCTCCATATATTGAGAGTTCTTTAAGCTGCCTTCTTCTAAATGCTCCCTCCAAACCTGGATAAAATGTGGACTGTGGACTGTGGACGTGAGGGCCCATGGCGGGGTTACACCTTGTACTGTGCACAACCTTGAAAGATCAGTGGTTCTAAACCGCCAGCCAACTCGGAGGGGAAAGATGAGATTGTCTGCTCCCGTGGGATGTAAAGTTTCAGGAACCCAAAGAGGCAGTTTTGCACTGTTCTCTCGGGTCACTCTCACTCTGATGTGAGTGAGTTTGGGTTTGGTCCTGTGGCAGCCACATAATCTCCTGTCAAGCTGAGTGAAGGGGCGGAGTCTAGCTAGTCAACCGGGTCATATTCAATGAGGCCTCTGTGTGAGCCTGGCCTTCTCTGAAGGATTCTGGGACTGCTTCTCTTCCTCCCTGAGGTTGGGGCGTACTCTTGTTCCGCTTCGTCTTCCTGCTGACAAGCCACAAGGAGTCATGCTGATGGAGCCAGAGTCTTGGAGCTGAAGGAGCCGTGTGGAGGCCCACACCAGCGCTGAGATGCTCCGCCCCCACTGGACCGTAAGACTTGCCCCCCACTGGCCTGTGATCTTCCTGCATTCTGCATCATTGCATGTACTGAGTGAAGAGGAATTTATAGACTGACATCAGACATACAGGCTAATATTGGACTTACAGACTTGATCTGGACTGGACTGGGATGTTTTCTCCATGTACAACTACTCTCTGCTATAAAGTCCTCTTTTATACACATAAGAGTGTCTATGAACTTGTTTCTCTAGTCAACCTGGACTAATACAGGTCCATTTCCTGAATATTACCATATTTTTCAGACAATAAGATGCACTTTTTCCCCAAAATTGTGTGTGTGTTTTTTTGGGGGGAGGGGGCGGGAATCTTATGGTCTGAAGGTGTGATACCTCAGAACATTTTAGGATGCTGGTACTATTTGGTTCAGAATATATTTTTCTTGTTTCCCTGCTTTAAAAACTGGGTGTCTCTTACGGTCCAAAAAATACAGTCAATTCATGATCAAGCCCTTTTATTCACATAAGATTCTTGGTTGTTAAAATATATGCAGCCCTCCAGAGGGTAGTTGAAGAAGCAGAGAGGCAGGCTGGGAGGAAAGGACCTAGGGAATGGAGAGGATCTGCAGTGTGAGTCAACCCAGCAACTCGTTTCATCCAATAAGATTGCCAGCTGAGTTCCCAGAGACCTAGGGACATCTGGCCGGCAGAGCGGCTCTGAGGACCTCTAACGGCAGGCGGACACCCTGTGCTCCTGATGTTGTAGGCCCCGGGAGCTCCCGTGTGCAGCCCAAAGAGATAGCTGTGGAGAGTGGGTGGGTGAGATCCCCCGACAGCAAAGGGACCCAAAGACCCCTACCCAGAAGGACTGTGACTCTAGAACGTCTGAACAAGGGCAGCAGGGAGGCTGTCAGTTTTCTGAGCATTTGCTTCAAGAGGTGCTCAGGACCCCAGAGACCACCTTTGAGAGCGACGGTCGTTCAAACCATATGGAACGTTCATCGGCATCGTTTTGTTCCCCTGCCTCCCCCCCCCCCCAGTTCTACTCGGGGCCGTAGTTATGCACATTGTTTTACTAGCTGTCATTCTTCCTTTGTTTTATGTAACAGAACATCTGCTGGGCTGAAATCACCTCTCTTTCTCTCTCCCTGTTACTGTGAATTCATTCATACCTTATCCACTCACCCAGTCCAGCACATAACAAGCTCCCAGAGCAAACATCACCCATCCTAGATCCGTGGCGTTTCGAGCTTCACTGTTTATCACTCCCCTCTGATTGCTTGTAGATGAGTAAGATGAAAGATGAAGAACATGGCTTGAGTTTGCCTGGCGCCAAACAATGTTTTAGAAAGGATGCCCCCGGGAAAAAAAAAAACTCTCAATAAATAATGAAGGAGAAGGGAGAATCGGGGAACCCGTGTCTGGGTTTTGAATTCAGCCAGGGGAATATAGGTCTGAGGACCATCCCCACCCCCACCCCCACCCTCTCCCTAAGGGGGCATATCCAGGCGAGACGTGCTGAGACGGGGCTGGGGTTATTAAAGGCCTTCAGCGCCACGGTCTGGTCTCAGGGACCTGATTTATTGTTGCTCCTCTACGATCTCCCCAACTCCATCCTCCCACACGCAGCCACAATTTCCAAAGAATCTGAAATTCTGCAAAAAAAGGGAAGAAGGAAGGCTTCCCTCCCCCCCTCCTCGACACCCTCAGGCCTCTCCCCTGTGGTTAGAAGTCTCCATCATTTGCATTGTCCTTCTGAGCCTCCCACGCCACCCCTAATTCTGCATGCACCCCAGTTCTTTCTGGGGGCTCCCCTGGCGACTGGGGTCTGCGCTGCACTGGGTTCCCCTCCGCGAGGGCCAGAGTAGCCCAGGAAAGGCCCCAGCACCCTGGGACCCTCTGTCCTGACCTCCCTCCGTGAGGGAGGACTGGGCGTGTAGCAGGCACAACGAAGACCGCTGTCCATGCTCTTCCCGTGACCCAGCCCCTGACACCCAGAGGTGGTTATACCCAGTCATTCCCATTGTTCAGCCGGGACAACAGACTTCAAGCCATCGGCTCCGAGGCTCCCCATGACAGCATTTCTTTGGCACCACTGAAGAGCCGGGATGGAAAGTCTGGCGATAAGCGACCCCTTGATGCTGGCGCGCAAGTGCACAGCGCCCCCAGAATGAGAGGCATGGTCTGGGGGGTCCCCTCCGGAGCTGAGCCCCTGCCGGCAGAGAAGTGGGGGGGACAGAGTAGGGGGTGCTCACAAGGACAAGCTTCAGGGCAGCAGTGAGGGCACCCCTACTGGGGACCCCCCCACCCCCACCTTCCACCCCCGTACCTGGCGAGAAAGTTCCACCCTTTGCCCCTGGGATGTTCATTAACCAGATGGCCCATTAGGCAGCTCTTCGGCACCGCGCTCCCTCTCCTTAGTCAGCCAGGAGGCTGGTGCTGGAGAGGACGTGGTGGCGCTCCCGCTCCCAGGGACCATGGAAGGGCCGGTGAGAGTGAAAACTTGGGTGGAAGGAAATCGCGCCTCCTTCCTGCCCCCAGTCTGCAACAAGCTCCTGTAAGTCCCAGCCTCCCCTGAACCCCCACCCCGGTCTCGGCCACCTCCCTCCAACTTCCACCGCCACTTCCCCCCCCCCCTCCATTAGCACCCTTACCCCTCAACCTCCAGCCCTGCTTCCCTGCATCCAGAAACCCACAGGAGAGGGGGGTGGGAGAGCTCTCAAATACAGGGCGCCTTTATCTGGGGAGGACCAGCGGATCCGACTGCACCACCCTGCCCCTCTTCCTCTTTCTGCAAGGTAGTGCCGCTATGAACTGCAACCGACAGTGTCTTCTGAGGGCAGCTGGAGGGGTCCTACTTTCTCCCTGCCAGGGTCCCCGGGCGCTTTGGGGAAACGAGGGGTCTTCCAAATCCAACCCAACCCCTGGCCAGTGAGTCAGCTCAGGGCCACCATCGCAGACCTAGGACAGAGAATTGCCCCCACGGGTCCTAAGACTGAAAATTTTGAAAGGATCAGGCAACCCCCTCTTTCTCCTGTGGGGCTACTGGTCAGTTTGAACTGCCAACCTTTTGGTTCGCAGTCTAGGGCTTCAGCACAAAGGCCCCGAGCATCTGAGATAAGACGGAAATCACAGAGCGGCTCAGGTCTACAGGCAAAGGGGGGAGCCCAAGCACCAGCTGCGTTGGCAAACACACTCATAACAGGCCTTCCTGAAGCTACTTCTGCCTGCAGCTCCGTGGGGCTGTTCATCTTACTGGGGCCCTCCAGTGTACCCCTCCTTCCTCTTCTTTCCATGGCTCTGAGGGGCCCCAGTGAGCTCATGTTTCCTGGGTCTGCAGGACAACTTCTACAGGGCACCCCGAGTTCAGACAGTCACAATCACCCCATTTCCAGGCTGGACTGTGCCCATGTTGCGTCCACTCGTGCCTTTCTCACAGGATTCCCCAGGAGGTCAGGCTTTAATCAGTAACTGGCCCGGTCACAGGGCCAGGATGAGGCAAGCCCACCTTTGCCTCCAAAGTCTACGCTTGGGGTCACTGTGCAAGGCCACCCTGGCCGCCTGTCAACCTCTCCTCAAATGCCTCATCCCTCTGTCGCGGGTATCGTTTTGTGATTGGCTTTGTCTCCTGCCTTTGTCATGAACACCCCTCTGCATAGTCCCCCTCCCTCCCTGCCCCTGCTCCCACCTTGAGTCCGTTCACTTCCCACCGAGGCAGTGCTGGATGTCTCTGCCCCCAGCACCAAGCACCTATAATCATACAGCCAGAGAGCATCCACACATGTCCACTGAGCACCACTGCGGGCAGGGCACTGTTCTGGACACTGGATATTGCAGGGGACCAAGGAGCAACAATCCCTGTCTCAAGCAGCTGAGGGTGTCCTGGAAGCAGGCAGCTGATCAATGTACACCACCTACAAGGCAAATGGACACAAGGCTGCATGGACAGGGCAGGGTCACAGACATGGTGGGATGATCACAGACACAAGGACCACAGACATGGCAGGGCCACAAAACATCAGAGTAAAGACGGTGGCTTTATTCTCAGCAACATGAGAGGATACTGAGCAGAGGACAAAAATGGATGGGCAGTCTTGATTGGGCTTATCTAAGAACCTTCTGTGTGCACCAAAGTGATAGCTCTCTAAAGTTCTTTTTAAAAGGAAGAAAAGGGGGAGGAAAGAGAAGGAGAAAGGTTAGAAGGAAGGAAGGAAATAAAGCAAAATCTTCTAGGACTCCCTGGTATAGCTCACATTAAACACAAGGCCTGAGAGGACTTGTTCTCATTTCCTGATCCAGTCTTCCCCCTACCCCACACCATTCTCCAGTGCCCCCCACCCCACGACCAGGACCTTCTTCTGTCTGTGCTCAGTGTTCCCCTCCACTCCTCAGAGCCCTGCACAGCTCTAAGCTCAGCGAAGACTGCGCTGCACCAGCCTCCTCCTGCCCCATGACACCCTCATGTCACACCCTGGGCAGGACTCTGGGGAAGGGGGGTGCTCTTTGATTTCTGACTCCTGTCTCCTAAAAGGTTGGGGTGGGGGAGTGAGGGGTTTCCTGACCAGTGGCCCCCTCTGTGGAATGAGAGGACCACACTGGCCTTACTTACATTATCCAGTAGCGCTGATCCGGTGGCAGGCACTGCTTTGAACACCCCCCAACAGCAACCCAGATCAATGCCATGAAGAACTTTGCCTCCGTTTCACAGAGGAGGAAGTTGAGGTGCAGCCAGGTCACCGAACATGTCCAAGGTCAGAGACATAATTAAACTTGAGGCTAGGAGGCTGGGCCTTCTGACCCCAGCACCTCAATCCTATGAGTCGATGGAGAAGAGAGGTTCTCATAGCCAGGTGGCTCCATGGGCAGATAGAGGTCACCTTACCTTGCGCTGGGAAGTGGGACCTCCGATTTGCTTTCTGTGATTGGAGATCTGGAGACGGAGACGGGAGCTGCCATCCACGGGGTGGATGATAAGATAGATCCCCACCGAGATGTGGGGGGAATGGTGTGGGGATCCAATGAACACACAGGCATACACACACACTAATCACAGAGGCACACAGAGACACACCCAGCAGGACACAGCCACACGCACAGCTACAGACAGCCCCTCAGATGCACACAGGGACGGGGGTGGGGGTGGGGGTGGGGAGGGCAGGGGAAGTACAAGTGTTGCAGAAACGTTCTCGCCCCAGACCCCCTGCCCTTCCCCCTCCTGCCCCCACACCCCCATCCAGGTCTCATCCTGTCCCCATGCATTGCAGGCACCAGGAGCAGCTCAAAGTCATGTTTGTCGGGGGGCCCAACACCAGGAAGGACTATCACATCGAGGAGGGGGAGGAGGTAGGTGAATGAAGGGGTCTGACGCAGCGCAGACGTGGACCCGCCTCCCTGGATGAGGGGCTGCTTCTGAGGCTAGTGTTTGCGAATGGGTGCAGGCAGACAGAGGGCTGTGGTAGGAGGTGGGGACAGGGGCACAGCTGAAACCACAGAGGGAAAGGACACCTTCCACAGCCCCATCTGTAAGGGTGCCCGAGCCAGTGAGCTGGGACGGGGCCCCAGGAAACAGCTGGGTCTCTGCAGGTGCACCGGGGTCCTGCGGGGTCCCTGCTCCGGATGGGCCATGCAGGCCTTGCACACCTTCCCCTACAGGTGGAAGCCTGGCCACTAGGTGAGCCCTGGCTATGCCCTTTGGAGCTTCTCAGACTGCAGGTTCTTCAGGCCCAGCCCAGAGACAGACTGCTGAGGGAGGGGCAGGTGCCGAGGGAGGGGGGTAGGGATAAAGAGTGGAGAAGAGAGAAGGGCCTGGGCCTGGGGGGTCCCAGCTCATCAAGAGGACATGAACACCCTAGGCTTTCGGTTGCTGGGAGCTGTGTGGCTGAGGGAGGCAGGTAGGAAGTTCCTTCCTCACCCTGCCAGAGCCTAAAAAGTGAACTGCTCACACCTGGGGTCCAATCACACCTCTGCCTTTTCCTGGTTGAGTTGCCTTTTCCTCCTAGCTGAGCTCCGCGCTGCCCCCCACCCCTTCCCCGGGACCAGCCACCCTTCTCCCCACTCTTTCCCTTGGGCTGGGAGTCAGGCCTAGGCTGGAATCCACACCTCTCCCTCACTCTGTGATCTTGGAGCAGGCACGGCCTGTTATCTTGGTAATCAAGTCTCCTGCAGCACCTGGGGACCATGGTCCGACTTAGACAATGGTTTGGCTGCATGTGCGCACGTGTACACACACACACACACACACACACACACACACACACACACACACACAGAGCTTGCTCCCAGCTTGAGGCACGTGTCAAAGGGCTCTGTGAGGGATCCCGGTAGGTTTTTCGTACTTGCTTTACGGGTTGTTTTTACTAATAAAAATAAAGAGTGGGAAGGGC